>VMDO01002977.1:0-58155 GCA_007922755.1 Pedetes capensis | reverse complement strand
TTTGTATTAGTTACTAATTAAATTAGTATTTATTATCCAGAGTCTTAGAGGTAGGGCACTTGTGTAGCATGCAGTGAGGCCCTGAGTTCCATACTCAGCACGACAAAAAATTAAAATTAAAATTAAAAATTAAAAGAGAAGTCCCTGAAGTGGGAAATATATGCTTGAATACTGGAAACACGTAAAATTGCTCCCTTATCTGCCTCAAATCTGTGCTTACCCAGTCTTAAGATGAGAAACAAGTAGGACTCAGATTTCTAGCCATTTTTAAATCTTTCCTAGTCATTTTTACATTGTTTTGTTTGTTTTTTGTTTTGTTTTGTTTTGTTTTTTGCCAAACTAGGTTATTGATAATGGGGTGAGAGAACAAAGTGAAGAAAATCAGTTTCTTTCCTTTCATCTTATACACCACATTCCTTGTCCCCATCAGAAGGCAAAGTAGCCTTTCTACTCTACGTATGTTCCCTGCCTATAGTTCTCAGGTTCTTGCAAGCCCCATCTTTGATCCCCTGGCTCTTTGGAATTGATTGTGTAATGGATGCAGAGAGCTTTATAGTAAACGAAAAAAATGATAACCGAAGATGACACGAAATCCCAGGGACCCCAGACGCTGACTCTTTCATCTGCTAGTTTATAGGGCCTGCTACAGTGCAGAGGTCCCAGATGTGTTCTCTGGGCCCACCCTCTGCCCTGGCCTCCCAATCTGGAGAGGGCTGAAGGCTGTTTATGAGGGCCAGGCCTGAAATGGGGACACATCACTTCCACTCATCTCCCACTGGCCACAATTCAGTCACTCAACCAGATTGCAAGAAACAGCAAAAACTATGGTCTGTCTAGAGTCAACGACTTGGTAGACCAATGGCACTACTTCTGCCACACCACCCAGTTGGTGCCACATAACCTAGGAAAAGTTCAGAAATTGAAAGCACAACACTTTGAAGGCCAGGCTGGAAGATGAGGCTGAAAATGAGAGGATTTGCTCATAGTCTCTTAAATTGGATTCTGTGCAGTGGGGTGCTTGCCCTTCTCCCACCCCAGAGGAAGATGGGAGGTTATCCTCTGAAGGGAAAAGATTGGCTGTGCCCTCAGGCCTACCTCATCGCTAAGACAGGGAGATGAGGCACCCTACTGAAATCCAAGGTATCAAGCACAAGAGGAACAGCCTTGTCGTCCACTCAGTCCCAGAATGCTGGCAGCCATATGTACATTTCCTAGGCAGGATTCCTCTTCTTAGAAAGCAACCATTTGGAGTAAGGGCTTCTAAATCCTCCCAGTGAAGCGGCTGTGCTTCACCCTCCGGTAAGCCTCACCCACTCTCAGAAAACTTCCAATGAGCTATGTAGTGCCTGACATTTACAAACCTAGTGTTATGATTTGAATCTAAAATGTCCCCCAAAGTTCATTTGTTTGGATGTTTGGTCCCCAGCTGGTGGTGCTGTCTTGGGATGCTACAGAACTTTGGGAGGTGGGACATAGCTTTGTGGAAGTAGATCCTTGGGAGCAGGACTTTGGAGGTTTAATGCAGCCCCCCAGTTCTGGTACCTCTTTCTGCTCCTGACCCCCCCATGACATCTGCCCCACTGTCATTCCTGCTGTCCCTCTATGGATGGCAATTGTCTAAACCATGAGCCCCCCATAAATCATTCTCCCCATAAGTTTGTTTCTGTCAAGTATTTTGCCACAGCAATGCACAAGCTGAATAACACATCGGAATTAAGAGAGCCAGCAATTACCAAGCAATGAGTCTCTAATGTAAAAGAGAAAGTCCAAATAAACAAATGGAAAATGAACCCAGATGAGACAATGCAAAGAACAAAAGAAACCTTAGGGGGAAAACCACTATAATTAATATCTTTAGCAAGATATGAGAATATATCATATACATAAAAGAACAGAATACTATAGAAAAGGCATATCCCAGTGACAAGAAAGAGTTTTGGAAATTAAAAAGAAGTAGCATAGATGAAATAAAGAATTTAGTAGAAGGGGTGGAAGATAAAGTTGAAGACATCTCCCCCAAAGTATAATGAATTTAAGAGTTCCAATATCTCATTAATAAGAGTTCTAGAAAATATGAGTAGAAAGAAGGGGGAGGGGTCTAGCAGGGGGAGCAAAGATTGTGGAAAGGGGGCAGGGGAGAGGAAATAATACAGAGAGTTAAAAAGGGGGAGAGGACAATCTCAAGTTACATGATACATACAACTCCATGAATACACAGGAAAAATAGGAATATAATCCATAATTGCATATGATTTTTACCACATATTAATCAGTGTTTCATAAACTATATAAGTTAATGTAAGTGTAATGAAAAATGATGTAATAGGTGCACAATGGAAATAGCAAAAGCCTTATTACTATGTACCCCACTAACATTTATTAATAAAAAGGAAGAAAGGAGGAAGGAAGGAAGGAAGGAAGGAAGGAAGGAAGGAAGGAAGGAAGGGAGGGAAAGGAAAGGAAGAAAAGAGTTTCAGAAAAGTGAGAAAATGGACATTTTCCCAGAACTAAAGGTCCTGAGGTTTTTGTTTCTCCTCTCCTCCTCCTCCTCCTCCCTCTCTTTCTCCCCCTCCTCCTTCTTTTTTGAGACAGATTTTCACTATGTAGGCCTGGCTGATATAACTTGGGATATAACTCAGGTTGGCACTGAACTCATGATCCTCCTGCCTCAGCCTCCTAAGTGCTAGAATTACACCGAGCCTATAAACTGCCAAACTGAAAGACTTCAGAAAAACTCAGAACATCAAGGATGAAAGGAAGACTCAAAGAGCTCATAGAGCACACAAGTCACTTTTAAAGGGCAGGAATCAAAATGGGACCAGCCTTTCAATAGCAACCACAGAAGACACAAGATAGAGGATAAATGCTTTCAAAATTCTGAGAGAGATGATTGCCAATTTAGAATTCTATACCTGACCAAACTATCATTTAAACATGAGAACTGCAAATATCTCTCCAACAGTTCAAGAAAAAGTACACATTTATAATCTAGAACAAAGATGTAATGAGCAATTCTGGCAAAATGTTAACAATTGGTGAATTGGTAAAGAGTATAAAGAAGATTTTTTGTAATATTCTTGCAAATCTTCCTAAAGTTCAAAAAAAAAGAAATAATGAGGGTAGAATAAAGGGATTTTAGCCAGGCATAGTGACACCTGCTTGTATTCCAAGTACTTAGGAGGCTGAGGCAGGGGGATCAATGTGAGTTTGAAGCCAGCTTCTTTTACATAGTAAGACTCCATATCAAAAAAAACATTTTTTTTTAAGCGCTAGGGATGTAGCTCAGTGATAGAATGCTTTTTCAGCATATACAATGCCTTGGGTTCAGTCTCCAGTACCCCAAAAAAAAAAAAAAAAAAAAAAAAAAAAAAAAAAAAAAAAAAAAAAAAAAAAAAAAAAAAAAAAAAAAAAAAAAAAAAAAAAAAAAAAAAAAAAAAAAAAAAAAAAAAAAAAAAAAAAAAAAAGGAGGGGTACATTTTTAGACATATAAATTCTCCAAAGTTTATCTACCTGCCAGTTTTCTTACAAAGGTGCTGTAGAGTAAGGTGTGTTCCATACAAACAAGGAAGTGAAAGAACAAAGTACAACCACAGGATCAAGCAAACAAACAATCCAACACAGAAGAGAAGGGACAGGAAGTCCTGGGATGACAGCTGTGGAGTGGGTCTGGACAAAAGGACAAAAGGTTTACTTCCAGCAAAATATGGAACTGGTAGAGTAGCCATTTGAAAGTTTTTATAGCTCTGAGAGTTTGGGGATCAATTAGTAGATGAGACCACAGAAAATAGAACAAACCAAAATTTGAATTACTCATTGACTCCAGGGGAAATGAACACATATACAAGAAGGGAAATACAAGGTAAATGGTATGGTTCAGCCATGAACAAGACTTACATGGGCATATTTATACAAAAATGAATATGTGGTATAATGTTCAGAATGAAGAGAGGAAAATGGTTTAAGAATGGAGGATATAAAAGAAATAATTCCTCATCTGCTATAGTAAGAAATGAGTAGGTAATTATAAAGTGGAAAAATCATGAAAAGCAGTAGAAAACTATTTGGGAATATAGAGGTAAACATGAATAAAAAATGCTAAAATAATTGAAGGCAGTAGAATGTGCAGAATGGGAATCTGAGTTAGTAGGGATAAGTAGGGAATGTGTTTCATTTATTTATTTAGTGATACTTTGGGATTGAATTCAGGGCCTTGCACATACTTTGCAAATGTTTTACCAGTGGGCTGCACCCTCAATCCATTTTTTTCTTAATCTTTAGTTTTTATTTTGAGTCAGAGTTCTGTCCCTGAACTCACCATCCTCCTAGCTCTGCCTCCTGAGTTGCTAGTATTACAGGTATGCACCATTGTGTCTGGCTGAGAATGTGTTTGATATAAGTAGTATTTGTCTGGGACCATTCCAGTTTATCTTTCTCATTTTGGCACAATTGTATTGCCATTGCCCCTTTTACTCTGAAATTATACCAGTTTGAACAAGAACTTGTTATCTCTACAGTGGATTTGTTACGATAGTTCAGCACTCTTTTTCATTCGTTCATATTCATTCTCATGGGTTTTCTCCCCCGCCCCTTTCTCTGCCCCCACCTTCCATCAAAGGATTCTCTCCAGATGTTAGCACCACACTCTGCCCTTAGACTTCCCAGTTTCTAGAACTGTGAGCCAAGTGACCCTCTGTTTATTATAAATTACCTGTTGTTGTTGTTGTTGTTAGGTGCCGTCGAGTCAGTATCCAACTCATAGCGACCCTCTGTTCAACAGGGGAAACATGATTGTCAGTGCTTCTCTGCTGTTCATAGGGTTTTCAATGGCAGATAGATTTTTGGGAGGGGGTTGCCAGGTCCTTCTCCCAAGTCTACAGCTTCTGGTGTTCCCTGGCGGTCTCCCATCCAGGTACTAACCAGGCCCGACCCTGCTTAGCTTCCGGGATCTGATGGGATCAGATGCCACAGGGCTACCACTGCAGGCATAAATTACCTAGTCAGTGGTATTTTGCTATACCAGCATAACATTGACTAAGACATGTTCCCGGTCAGGCTGGGGGAAACTGAAATCACCCTCATGGAAAGACAGTCCACTTCTCCAACCTTCATCACTCTTGGAGTCCAGAGGACGAACTTCTCCTGCTACATCTCCAGATAAAAAAAAAAAAAAAAGGCCAGTCCTAGAGGCTGTTTTAGTTTTCAAAATACATTTTAAGATTACAAAATTGCAAGCCAGGAACTGTGGCACACGCCTGTAATCCCAGTGGCTCAGGAGGCAGAAGCAGGAGGATTGCAAGTTCAAGACCAGAGGCAATCTGTGTAATTTAGCGAGACCCTGTCTCAAAAAGTAAAAAAAAAAATGCCTGAGGGTGCAGCTCAGTGGTCTAGCACTTGCAGAGCATGCAAGCATGAAGCCCTAGGTTCAACCCCCAGTACTGCAAAAAAAAAAAAAAAAAAAAAAAAAAAAAAAAAAAAAAAAAAAAAAAAAAAAAAAAAAAAAAAAAAAAAAAAAAAAAAAAAAAAAAAAATATATATATATATATATATATATATATATATTATGAAAGTGCTAGG
This sequence comes from Pedetes capensis, assembly GCA_007922755.1. Classification (NCBI taxonomy): domain Eukaryota; kingdom Metazoa; phylum Chordata; class Mammalia; order Rodentia; family Pedetidae; genus Pedetes; species Pedetes capensis. Next base: position 52,581 of record VMDO01002977.1, on the reverse strand, counting down.
GATGGTGCCACACATCTGTAATCCCAGCAGTTTGGGAGGTGAAGCCAGGAGGATTGCACATGCGAGGCCAGAAGCAGCCTGTACAACTTAGCGAGACTCTGACTCAAGATAAAACATTTAAAACGGGAGAACTGGGGGTGCAGATCAGTGGTAGAGCACTTGCGAAACATGTGCAAGGCCCTAGGTACCACTTCCCAATACCACAAAAAGATGATAAAAACAATGCATGATTATTTTAGAAAACATAACAAATAGAAACCACAAAAGTTAAAACCATCAAAATCCCATCTTAGAGATGAATACAGTTGACTTTAGTGTATACATCTCTGCCTTTTTCTAATACAAATACCAAAGCAGGATCATATGCAAACTTCTCAGTAATCTTTTTTTTTTTCATCAAAACACTATAATTTAGACATGGCTCCATCTCTATAACCGTATGTCTACATTTTTTTTTTTAGGGGCTGCCTAATCATTTATTGCCTGTAGCCGTAGTCCTGTGACATCCGATGCCATCAAATCTCGGAAGATAAGCAGGGTCAGGCCTGGTTAGTACTTGGATGGGAGACCGTCTGGGAACACCAGGTGCAGTAGGCTTGGGAGAGGGACTTGGCAACCCACTCCCAAAAATCAGTCTGCCATTGAAAACCCTATGAACATCAGAGAAGCACTGACAACAGTGTTTCCCCTGTTGTAAGTAGGGTCGCTATGAGTCGGATACCAACTGGATGGCAATTAACAACAACAACAATAGTTTATCATTTGGATTACTGTATTTGATCAAGGTTGTGTTGGCAGATATTTCAGTTCTTTCTGTTATTAACTCTGCATTTATGGCAGAACTTTGTACACACATCTTTGTGTCCATGTCCAATAATTTCAAGATAAATTCCCTGAAGAGAGATTACAGTGCCAAAGAAAATGCATTTCAGAGATGTGTCTATCTCACATTGTAAATTGCCCTCCTGAAAGGTTGTACATTCCCACCAACAGAGGATGTGAGTGTCCGTACTCCCCTATGGAGCCCATCTGTGTTCTGAAGAGTTAAACCATTAAGGGGATGGAGGGGATTGGAAGCAGCTGAAACAAAAACATTTCAAAAGAGTTCTTTAAATGTCTTCTTTCTGGTCTCTTTCACACTGTAAGATTTTTTTCCAATTTGTAACTCTGACCTGGCTGGTTCCATCCTCAGCTTACACTCCAACTTTCCCTGCCCATCCTCCTTTTATATTATTTGACTTTGGGTCAGTCTCTCCTTCTTAAAGAGTACATTCCTTTGAGGTGAGGTGACACAGCACCATATGTGTCAAGGTTTGGACAGTAATGTCACTGTGCAGGGTCACTATGACATGCCCAAGGATTCTGAAATTTCAGAACCAAGCTTGTTAGAATGAATTGTTTAATGCAGTCTTCTACATTGATCAGCCAACTCCTGAAACAAAGCCACACTGAAGCTAGTTAACACAGAGCCGCAGAGTCCAAGAGCTGTACATTCCTACACCTCCTCTGATTCTCCCTGCCCCCTGCACCTGTCCCCTCCTAATTCTTCCTCCGGTAGTTGGGCACTGAAATGCCTTTGTTAGCTTTATTTTTAAAAGGCACCATTCTTAGGTTACAGGCTCATGGTCCATTCTTTGCTTTTCATTCCTTGTGTGTTCTAAAATTAAGGATTCCACTCTCTTCTAAAACTCTCACCCCCAGTTTAGGGTGTTGTTGTTGTTAGGTGCTGTCAAGTCAGATCTGACTCATAGTGACCCTATGTACAACAGAATGAAACACTCCCTTGACACTGTGCCATGCCTGGCACTGTCAGTGAGTCTCTGCTATTCACAGGGTTTTTGATAGTTGATTGTTTCAGGATTGTTTTGAAAGTGGGATGCCAGGTCCTTCTCTCATTTTTGCAGTGCTAGGGATCGAACCCAAGGACTCAGAGCATGCAGAGCAAGCCCTCTACCAACTGACCTACACCCCAACCCCTAGTTTAAGTTAGTTGATGGTATTCCACAATGGCTAACAGTTCTCTTGTAATAGCTATGCAATTCCTAGTTTTATTTCTTCCTGATTAAGGGGGCTGGTGGAAGCACAACACTGTTCAGTGGGTGAGTCTAACTCTTCACTCCCTCAAGATTGGCACATAAACTGACATTATGCTCCACTGGAGTTAAATACAGAAGCAGGTACTGTATGCTTGTCCATATTACTTTTCTTTCTTTTTTTCTTTTTTTCTGTAAAAAGTTTCACTGTGTACCCCAGGCTGGCCTGGAACCTACGATCCTCCTGCCTCAGCCTCCTAAATGCTGGGATTACAAGCCTGAGGCACCGGGACCAGCTCCATATTACTCATTTTATGTAAGTTCTTGCGGTCAATGCCCATAAAACACACAGAACTAGACCTATAAGCACTCAACTACCTTTGTCCTGTGATCTCACGGCTTCCATATCTGGTTTTTAACACCCCTGAGACTGAAAGGATGTGGGGAAGACTAACAGCGACAACTGGGCCTAGTTCTAACTCCCTTTAGACAAACCACCTCCAACACACGTGCACAAAACACATTCACACGTAAAGATAGAAAAACATCAATTTTCTGGGTTTCACCTACTACCACCTCAAGACAACTATGGCAAAACTTTCCCAATTCAGCAGGACTCAGCTTAAACCTACGATCCTATTTTTACTGATTTTAAAAATATAGTTAACTGCCCTGTTTTTTTACCAATAAAGTGACACTCCAAAGTCCAGTCCTCAGACAAAAATCAAGCACTAAAATACATCTGCAAGACAAAGGAGAGAGAGGGGAGAACGCAGTGAAGAGGCAACGTCTACGGGTTATCTGTAGGCCAAGCCCAGGAAGCACCCGAACACTTCTTGACCCCAGGTCCTCTACGATTCGCACCCCCAGTCCCCGCCCCGGCCCCTGCGGGCGCTCCCTTGGAGGCCCCGCCCCTGCCCCGCCCGGAGCCCCGCCCCGACGCCGACGTCAGTTGTTATGTCTCGACTCCGGCCGCGGCCGCCGCTGAGCCACTCGGCTGGGGACGACGGCCGCGGCCTGGGGAGGTGGCGGGGGTGTCAGCTACCGCGGCCTTGACTTGCGCCGCCCATCCTCACAGGACGGGCGCTGCGTGGTGGAGAGACAGCCCGGAAGTCGCCTACGGGAGCTGTGTCAGGGCCTATTTTTCCTTTTTCCTTCCAGGACCGTCGCCTCGCGCTCCAGATTTCCCTCTGCGGAAACCGCGACGCCCCCTCCTGGGCCGGCCGCGGTGTCCGTCCGGGTGAGAGGCACCGCCCGTCCGCGTGAACCTGGAGCCGCCGCTGTCGCCGAGCCCGCCGCGCTTCTCGCGGAGCCTCGGCGGCCGGCGGGGCCTGGAGCCTGGGGGCCGGGTACGGCGCTGCGGCGGACACTCCTCCCCGCGCTGGCGGCGCGGGGCCCCGGGCCTGGCGGGGCGGAGCGCCGCGCCCTCCTGACCTGCCGCCGCTGGAGCTCGGCCGCGGCCCGCTGACCCTGGACGCGGCCTGCAGACCGCAACCGCCTCGGGGACCCGCCGCCGTCCGGAGCCCCGCTCTTTTTGCGGATCCGAAGTATTTTTGGCATCCCCCCCCACCCCGAGATTACGGTCCTGGAGGGCCGACCCTGTCACCTGGGTCACAGCCCTCCACTGAGGGCAACGTCCCTCGTTTTCTTCCTCCCCGGGCTCCAGTCCGTCCACTGTTTAATGGATGGGGCGGGCTGAGCCTTTTCCTTTTATTTTTCTCGCCTCTTAACTAGAGGCTCTGCGCCTCTGCCCCCTCGTCTCTTCCTCAACCGCACGGACACCCCAGTCCACCAGCCTCCCCGCGGGGATGGCCAGCCGGTGATCGCCTCACGCGGAAGCTGCCCTCGCCCGGGCTGCGGTGTGCCCACGCTGCCTCGCGCCCACCCTCCCCGCCTCGGCCCTCTGTACTCTATTCCGGGCTCTCTGGAAAGAGAGGAGACGCCAGGGAAAGATGTGGCTGAAGCTATTTTTCTTGCTCCTCTACTTTCTGGTACTGTTCGTCCTGGCCAGGTTTTTTGAGGCCATTGTGTGGTATGAGACGGGCATCTTTGCCACCCAGCTGGTGGATCCTGTGGCTCTGAGCTTCAAGAAGCTAAAGACCATTCTGGAGTGCCGCGGGTTGGGGTACTCGGGGCTGCCGGAGAAGAAGGATGTTCGAGAGCTGGTGGAAAAGTCAGGCGAGTGCCGGGCTCCGGGGGCGTCCCCTCCACCTGGGGAAGGGGGCGGACCTGTATCTCCTTGTACCTGGCTGCTCCACCAAAATGCGGGGGTTCTCTGGAAGGATTAAGCAGACTGCTTGGGAGAGCTGCCTGGGTTTTTCTTTGTCCAGGTTTTCTACAATAAAATACGTAAATCCCAGTTTTGAGAAGGGTGCTAAAATTATGTTAGGTGTATTGGTATATCTTTTAAAGGTTATTTTAAAGTGACAGTTTAGGAGTGTAGCTTTTTAGCGTTGTTTACTAAACTGAATTATTATTCTTAAAATTAGAGAATGTCAACAAATTGGAAAGTATTGTCAGTTGTAATCCATAAAAATATAGGAAAAGAAAAACTCCAACCATAGCTTGTGAACAACATTTGTCACTGTAGTAATAACAACACAACCAGAACTGAAAACATTGGGGTAATCAGTCAATACCAACGAGGCATCTGGACCTGAGATTTAAATGTTAAATGTTGAGTTTAACTATTCATTTTTCATACTTCACGTTTAGTGAAAATAAGATGAAGTTATCATTTGAATACTTGCCGCCTTTGTTTGGAGTTCATCTTTAAGGATTAAAAATTTTTTGAATGTTGAATGTAAACTTTTCTTTTTTGTCATATGTCACAGGCACCCCTGCATAACTTAGTGGGTTGAGGAATAGAAAAGAAATAGTACTAAGGGACTATTTAATGTCTTAAGGAATGTATTTTCAGCAACTATTGCTTTGGGGTAGAATTGAGTGAGAAATATAGTTAATTTTTTTTTTTAATGCTGAACAAAGTATATCTTTGTTTTAAATATACTTCGTGAAAGGAATGTAAATTAAGAAAGGCATTCTGGGTTGCTGTAGGAAGCAGTTGAAACTGATGGTTATCTTTTTTGTTGTTTGTTTGTTGTTTTTGTTGACAAGTTTTTTCCCTTATTTAGTACCCTTTGGCCATATACTGTGGTAGATAAGAATACAAACTACCTAGCAGCTTAACACTTGCACATTTATGTAAAATTCATCTATTACTAATGGGTCAAAGGAAAGGAACCATGTCTGCAAAAATGACAAATTTTTCATTAGACAAAATATAAAATTGTGTATAATTCTCGTGGTGACTTATTTCTATCACATGAAGTATCTCCAAGGTTTAGAAATGAGAAGGGTCTCACTTGCCAAAGCCAAATCATTTTTCATGGTAAAATAATTTGATCATATATTTTGTCTTTTAACATTTGTTATATATTGCCAGGATGGGATTTAGCTCAGTTGGTAGAGCACTGCTCTGCAGTCTATAAGGTCCGAAGTTTGATTCCCAGCACCACAAAAAACGTGAGAAGGACATGGCAATCCACTCTGGAGGCAATCCTGAAACAAGCAGCCATTGAAAACCCTATAAGGGTCGCTATGAATCAGAAACCACTCGAAGGCACCTAACAACAACAACATATATTATTGCCTTCCTTTGTCCCTAAAAATAGTTGTCACATATAATCTAAAGAATACACACAGCCCACAAAAATATGACTCTGATCGCACATTTTACAGCAGAAAAAGTCTTGGTATGGCAATTTACCTATAAAACTTAAGTATTTGTTGTGAGTGGCTTTGCTGCTATAATGGTATAGTGTTGGTTACTCCCTGTTTAATATTTAAGGCAAAAGTTAAAATAATGTTACATTAATGTTTTCCTTTCATTTTTATTTGATGATACAAGTGTAAATTTACACTGTAAATTAGTGTGTAGATAAGGAGTTTGTTCTAATAGGTAAGATTCTAACCTCCAAGTCAAATAAACCTTGTTGCTATTTTAAGTAAGGCTGATGGCAATTTTTTTTTTTTTTTTTTTTTTTTTTGCGCTGATGGCAAGTTTTGTGAACTCATTTGTAAATCTTTTAAGTTGGTGCATATCAATCCTACTATTTAAAAATTATATGAAATCTATACATGTCATACATAAAACTAAATAATACTGTTATGGCTTCCCTCTGCCCCCCAGTATTGGGGGTTAAACTCAGCACCTTGTGTGTGGTAGGTAAGCGCTCCACCACGGAGCCATACCTGTAACCCCTTTTTTTATTTTTTATTTTGAGACAGGGTCTTGATAAGTTGTGCAGGCTGCTTTTTGGACTCAAACTTGCAATCCTCCTGCCTCAGGATGCCCAGTGGCTGGGATTACTGGTGTGCGCCAATAACTCCTGACTTGTGATGGCTTTTTGGACCAGTACAATTTCAGTAATTTCTTAATAAATTATGTAATTCCCCAGTAGAATATAAACTTTTACAAGAGATGGATTTTTCTCTATTTTGTTCACTTTTGCATATTTCGTAGTAGATTCTTACTACATATTTTTTGAATGTGTGAATTTTGTTTTGTTTTTGTTTGGTTTGGCTTTTGTTTTTGCTTTTTGAAACAGAGTCTTGCTACATAGACCCAACTAGCCAGGAACTCACCCTGTGGTCCATTTAGCCTGCAACTTGGAGTGATCATCTTGCCTCAGCCTCGTTGTTGTTGTTGTTGTTAGGTGCCGTCGAGTCAGTATCCGACTCATAGCGACCCTCTGTACAACAGGGGAAACACTATTGTCAGTGCTTCTCTGCTGTTCATAGGGTTTTCAATGGCAGATTGATTTTTGGGAGTGGGTTGCCAGGTCCTTCTCCCAAGCCTACAGCTTCTGGTGTTCCCTGGCGGTCTCCCATCCAGGTACTAACCAGGCCTGACCCTGCTTAACTTCCGAGATCTGGCGGGATCAGATGCCGCAGGGCTATGGCTGCAGGCGCCTCAGCCTCCTAAGTGCTGGGATTTCAGGTGTGTGCCACCTCATCTGGTAAACATATGAATCTTAAATGAGTGTATTCAGGTTCTTTTCTTTTTTTCCATGGAATATAAAAGTACACTAACATAATTTTTCACAGAATAAAATGAAATTCATTATAGAAATTGGAAATGTGCAATTTTTGAATCTTAGGAGTTTTTTTTTTTCTTTAGGTGACTTGATGGAGGGTGAGCTCTATTCTGCTCTCAAGGAAGAGGAGGCATCTGAGTCTGTTTCTAGCACCAATTTCAGTGGTGAAATGCACTTCTATGAGCTAGTAGAAGATACAAAAGATGGTATCTGGCTTGTTCAGGTATGTGAAACAGTGGTAATTCTTGAGAACTTTAGTTATTTTTACCAAAATAGGGTGTACCTGCTGGTGACACTTCTGTTTACTTGTGTCATAGTTCTTAGGCAAACTCAGTTCTCCTAGGGAGACTCCATGTCCTCCTAAAGAGGTTTTGCAGACTAAGAGAAATGAAAATTAAAGGGTGGAAAAGGAAAAGTGGGGAAAGAATTGGCTTTTTTTAGAATCAGCAAAAGCAAATCCATTTTAGTTGTTGGGTCTTCACTGAAGTTAAAAGTATGCATGGATTCCTTATTCATTTCTTGGTTTTCATGTGTATTGATTCTCTGTCTTATTAATGCTAATTTTGAGTTTAACAGCCCAAACAATTTTTCTATCTATGGGAAGAAACCTAAAATAAAAGTAAAGAAATCTTTGTATTAGGAAAGTAGCCAACTTTGTGACAATAGAGGAAGAGCTATTGTGGACGATAGTAGGAAGACTCATTATTTTGCTTATGACAATGAGATAATATTTAACACTAGTTCTTATGATATATCAAAACTAAGATTAATTTAGTATATTAGAATTTTAGAGCTATGAAGAGCTTTAAAAACTATCTTCTAATGCTTCCTATATTGTGGTTTATGGTGAATGAGGGAACACACATTATCATTAATGTATTTTAATGTAAATTAGAATAAGATATATCGAACATGTAATTTCTTAAAATATTGCTCAGGTCAAAGCTAAAGTTATTTAAAATTTTAAGTGTATTCAAGTAACCTGTCAAGTAAATTTGCAGAGTGAATGTGGCTCAACTGAGAATGTAGCATATAGATGGTTGAAGTTTGGAAGTCACGTCAGACCAACCCACTAACCCTCTTGGAGGATTTAAGAGATGAAGTAGTTTTCTTAAGGTCATGAGTCTAGTTAGTAATATTGAACAAAGATCAAATCCCAGGTTTCCTGATTTCTTGTCCAGTGCTATTGTCATTTCATTGTGGAATTGACAAAGTTTGATTTAGAATATGGAAATTACAGTAGGTTCTTCATATTTTGTTTCTGAGAACAAAGACTGCAAAATATAGTTTAAAAATAACTTGAGTTCAGAGACCTTAGTTGCAGGCCTGTTACTATCACTGAATTGCAGTATGATTGTGAGTAGGTAGGTTTTCTGTTGCATCTAGCCTCAGATGAATAAATATACATCTAAAGAGGATAGAGTAATACTGTAGTCCACTGTGCTGAAAGGTTGACGTTTGGGAATTCTGGATATTGCATTGGATATCCATGGCCTTTCCTTAATGTAACCTTTGTATTACATTTGCCCTTTTATTCTCCAGATAGTCAACAAAGGCAGAACCTCAGGGGATGTGGGTGCAGTCAATACATTACCCATTCAAATTCTATTTTACTTCTCTGTTAGTTATTGATATTGAAAAGTAAGCTGTAAGGGCTGGGGATGTAGCTCAGTGGTACTAAGTGCTTGCCTAGTATGCATAAGGTCCTTGGTTTGATCCCCAGCACTGCAAGAGAAAAAAGAGAAAATAAGCTCTAGCTTATTTTTAACTTATATGTACATTGAAATTCTATTTCTTTTCCCTGGTATTTATTTCTAATAGTCTGGTCAGGGAAGACTTACTGGTTTTGATATTTTAGATTTAATACTGAGATTGAATTGAGTAGCCTGTCTCTCAGCTCTGTATTCACAGTCTAAATGCTAATCAGTCACATTGACTGATCTCAGGCTGAGCGCCTCTGAAACTTAGAAGAGCCATGTCAAAAGCTTGAAAATTTTAGCACATAGGATGCTGCCTATAGACCACAAACACATTCTGGTTCACAAGTTAACAATATGTTCTTGGCTTGTAAGTGATCTTCTGTTTTTTAATGTCTTATTAAAAATATTCATAGATTAAACTCCCTTAACATGTGACAAAATCAACCAGTTTATTCAGGAGATATGGATATGCCAGGCCCTGTGCTGGGCCCTGGAGCTACAACAGCAGCATTTGCCAGACTATGTCATGCTCGCCCAGGCAAGTCACATTCCAGTTGGAAGAGGCAGACATGAAATAAGTGAATATTTAATATAATATCAGTTAGTGGAAAATGCTATGAAGAAAAATAAGGAGGCTAAAGAGAATGTGAATGCCAAGGAATTCTCTTATAAGGAGACACTTGAATGAAATAAGTAATAGATAATGATAGTGAATGTTAACATTATAAACTCTAGTCTCTAAATTATTTTTCTCTTGAAATATTTTTTAATCCTCATATGTATTAACAAAAGACACCTCATAAGAAAAATGGAATGTATTTATATGGTTTTCTGTACGTGGAAATAATGCAGTAGGACACACAATTTTTTCAGTGACGCTCAAAGTTTGCACTGATCACTACCATTTGGCTTATGTTCCTTGGGGCCATTAGCTTATGTCTGTCAAATGGCTTGTTTGGTCCGGAAGAACAATCTCTGGCAGGACAATTAAGAAATGCAAGACTGAAATTCTGTCCTTGGCACTGTGAACTAACCAGCTAAGCTAATCAGCACAGACATTCTGGTTAAAGCTCAGTAGTAGTTTTCAAGTTTTTTTAAAAAATTTTAAACTGTATTTAAAATGAAAATATTTGCTAGAAACAGAAGAGAAATATTCTCTTAGTTCTGTGTCATCATGCTTCAGCTGTGATCTTACTAATCCAATCTCTTGTGAAAAATAGCTTTCTTTTTTTTTTTCCCCCTTTGTAGTACTACAGGGTTGAGCCAGAACCTCACAAATACTTTTTGCAAGCACTCTACCACTAAGCTGCACCCTCAGCCCATTTTTTATTTTTTATTTTGAGATGGAGTCTTGCTAAATTATGCAGGCTGCCATTGGCTTCGAACTTGTGATTCTCCTGCCTCCTCCTGAGTCACTGGGCTCACAAGTGTGAGCCACTACACCTAGCTCAGGAAAACTTTTAAGAGTTCAGTTTTTAACAGTTATGGTTTTAAAAGAAACTGACTAATTTGCTCTTTTTTGTTTTAAATTCTATGAGTGTTTTCGTAGATAAAAGTACATACATTCCAGCCAGTTCTGTCCTCTTCAACTTGTCAAGCTTTTTTTTGTCTTTCCTATATTCACTACCAGTATAAGATGAACAGAACTAATTTTAATTTTCAAGATATCAAAATACATTTGACAGATGTACCAATAATACACTGTGTAATCCATGAAGAACCAGGTCCTTTTTTTGTTCTAACAATTCTTTTTAACATTGTGAATTTTCCTGCTTTGTTCCTAACCTAAGCTCATATCTTTCATTAGCTATTTGTTTTCCAATTTGTTTTGTGGATTCTTTAATTCTGTCACCACCCAGACTTTTTGGCACCACAAATAGAAGACACTTTTCTTTCAAAAGACTGTTGATTAGAGAGGCAAATGACACAGTGGATACAGGCTTTGGAAATGGAAAAGGTAGCATAATTTATGAATTTTATGGATTTGTCCTTATCTTAACATTTCTGTTTTGACTTTGTCATAGTTCATAGAAGGGTATTTTGTTCCCTCCTGGCTATACCCCATGATAAGGAATTTAAAGTCACTAGAATTAAGGTAGCAGTGAAAAGTAACTTATGATTTAAAGTACTAGCAAGCTTTATTCAGTATTTACTGAAGTATTATCTTAAAACAGTTCCTGTTTGGCTGAAAGCATTAATGGCTGATTTTATGCTTATTTATCTTTGCTCCTTGACAATAGATTTGTTCAGGGCAGTTCTAATTCATTATTCCATAAGTCTACTCAGGAGACAAAATACAAGGCAAGTCATTTTATTGTGTATTTGATGTTAGTGAAAAACTTTGTGTTTACTCATAAAGTAGGGCAATGAGAGTATTAAAAAAACAAAATTAAAATGCCATTAAGTTTTATGTAATTACTCATCCTTACTTTTAATGATTTTATATAGTTTGCATATATATACGTAGGTTGGTTAGTGACTTTGCAACTAGACACTCTGTTAAAATGATTTTTTCTTTTCTTTTTTTCTTTTTCTTTTTCTTTTTTTTTTTTTGGTGGTTCTGGGGAGTTGAACCCAGGGCCTCGTGCTTGCATGCCATGCAAATACTGTACCCTGGAGCTGCACCCCCAAGCCATTTTGTACTCTTCATATCTTGAGACAGCATCTTGCAAATTTATGCAGGCTACTTCTGTTCTCAAACTTGTCATCCTCCTGCCTCTGCCTCCCAAGACACTGGGGTTACAGGTGTGAGCCACCATGCCTGGCTTAAAGTGAATTATAAATAAATGCAGAAAATATCAGCACAGTACTCGTGTTGTTCCAAGTATTTATATTATTTAAGACTCAACATTGTTATGTGAGGATTAACAATATTAAAAGGGACATGCCAAATATTTTGATCAGTACTAAGTTCCACCTCGAAAAAAATAGCAAAAGTGTTCTGCTTTGTTTTGTTTTTGAGATAAGATCTCCTTATGTAGCCCAAGTGGCCCCAAACTTGTGAACTTCCTCTCTGGGCCTTCCCAGTGCTAGGATTACAAATGTAGCCACCATGCCTGGCCTGCAAAAATGTGTCTTTAAATGCACTGAATTGGATTCCTTTATAGTTAATTGGAGTCAAGAACATTGATGTGCAGTTACACAGCAAGGTACTGTTTATAGTAATGTTTGTCCAGAAAATATTCCAGCTGACAAGTTGTTAGAGAAGGGACTTTCGTTATAACATAAATAAAAAAGTTGGAGTTTTTCCTTCAGAGATTCTGTGTCATCAGTAGTAGAAGAACAAGTTATTAAACTATAAAAAGCTGAAATAGTTTTAGTTGAGCTTAATTATTTAATTCACAATGCCCAAATGAGCTAGGCACCACATTAGCTACAAGGAATATGGTGAGCAAGTGTAGAGATGCCAGAAAGGCAGATACCATGGGACAAGGGATGGAAAGATTGCTTCATTTCTAGCCCGTGTTGCCAAGTCCCTTCTAGGCCTGGAACTCAAGTTGTAGTTGTATCTAGTTTTTTTCTAGTCTCCTGAAAATATTCCCTACACAAATACAGACTTCTTCCTGAATTGCCAAGGAGTATGTCTCTTCTTTTAATGAGACCAGTGTGCAAATACCATTCAGAGTCATGCATACTTTTGGGATATGAGCTATAATGAGCTATAAGTCAGGAACTCCTCCTGGTGTGACACAGTAGTAATTATTTTGTTTCTGCCGTGTAACTCACCTAGATAAATTATTTTGTGAAAATACTAACATTTTTATTGTCATTTTGCTGTTAGATGTCGTTGAGTCAGGTCTGACTCATAGCAACCCTGTGTACAACAGAATGAAACACTCCCCAACACTGTGCCCTGCCTGGCACTGTGTCAGTGCTTTTTGCTATTCATAGGATTTTCAATGGCTGATTGTTTTGGGAGTGAGCTGCTAGGTGCTTCTTCTATTTTTTGTGGTGCTGGGGATTGAACTGAAGGCCTCAGAGCAGAGAGAGCAAGCAGTCTACTAACTGAGCTAATTTCCACCAAGTTTACTCTATATTAAACCTTCAATTGAATAAAATAACTGTATACAACACTGGACAAAGCAATTTCTGATTATGTAAGTATAGCTGTAGAGTCATAGATAATGCTTTTGTGCAGTGATTTTTCTTTTTTGTGTAGCTCTCTCAGTCAGGGATTCTTAAACCCTTCAAAAGCAGATGCTAAGCTGAGCATGGAACTACATCCCTATAGTCCCAGCACTCAGGAGGGAGGCTAAGGCAGGAGGATCACAAGTTCAAGGCCAGTGTGGCCTACATGGTGAGTTCCAGGCCAGCTTGGGAGTACATAGCCAGACCCTATCTCAAGGAAAGAAAAAAAAAAAAAAAAAAAGCAGATGCTAGAACAGATTGCTGAGTAAACAGGCCTTGGGGTTGAACATTGTCGTGAACCTGATCCAGCTATGTTCACAACTCTGCACTCACTTGTGCTCTCTCTGCTATGAATAACCCTTTCTCATTTCTCCTCCCTTTGCTAACATTGGAGGGTTTTGTTTTGGTTTGGTTTTGGTTTTTAGAGACAGGATTTAGCCCGCGCTGGCCTGAAGCTCACTATGTAGAACAGGCTGGCCTTAAACTCAGTGATCCTCCTGCTTCAACCTCCTGAGTGCTGGGGTTACAGTTGTGTACCACCACACCCAGCTCCCACTGCAGTTCTTATCAAAGATCTGGAGAGTATTTTGTGAAGTGAGCAGAAACTCACTGAAAGATGCCTGAAGACTTACGGCCATATGTACCTTGACAAAGGCAATCTCTTAACTCCTTGAAGCATTGTAAACACAGATCTGAAATGTTTTGGTCACTTGCAGTCTTGGTCAAGAACTGGGAAAAGGTCTGAAAGGAAAATTCTCTTTAAAAAGAGGGCAAAGAACAGAGAGTATGTAATGGGATTGCAGAGACTTCTTGATCTCCTGAGGAATCTGAAAATTAACTTCAAGATTTCTTTGGTTCCATGATCAAGGGCACTGCCATACTAACTATTGAGTGGTAGCATAAAAATCAAAGAAAAGCAGGAGGCTGAGACAGGAGTATCAGAGTTCAAGACCAGAGGCACCCTGCACAAGGAAGACCTTATCTCAAAGTAAAAATGGCACTGTTGATATGGCTTGCTTAGGATGCACAAGATAATGGGTTGGAACCCTCAGTACTACTATTACTACAACAACAACAACAACAACAACAAAAAGGAAAGAAAAGAAAAAAAAAAGAAAGAAAGAAAAGAAAAGGAAAAAAAAAGAGAGAAAAGAAAACTTAGCCAAGTGTGGTAGCACACACCTATAATCCCAGCACTCAGAAGGCTGAGGGTAGGAAGATTGCAGGCCAACCTGGCTGTAGAGCAAGAACTTCTCTTAGAAAAGAAAGAAAAGAAAGTTTGCCTTGTGATTGCAGATGTAGCTCAGTGGTAGAGTGCTTGCCTAACAGTGATTTGATCCCTAGCACAACAAACAAACAAACAATAAATAAATAAATCAGAAAGCTTGCCTTGCTTGGTTACCCTGATTCTCCAGGGAAACCTTTATAATGTAGTTTTAGGCCTAGGAAAAAGGTGAAACATAGTGTCTTATAGAGTAATGGGTGTAAACCTCTCAAAAAACTTTCATCTAGGAACTGGAGATCATTGTGTTAAGAGAAATAAGGGACTCAGAAAGACATGTATCACATGTTTTCTCTCATGTAGAATTTCAATTTTAAAAATATATGTGTGTATATACTATATACACACACACAGACAGTATGTATGTATATATATGCATACACACACACACACACACATACATAGATAATAGGAGACTACTTGGAGAGGAAGGGGACCCATTGGGACAGGGCAAGAGAGGGTAATGGAGGAGGTAAATATGAGCAAAGTATGTGATATACATTATATGGAAATGTCATAATGAAGCCCAATATTTTACATGCTAATTTAAAAAATAATAAAAATGTAAAGCTTTTATCCAAAACCATATCTTCAAATTATCCTTTTCCAGTAACCTCAGCCATCTGAGTATTTGAATATGAACTCCTATCTCCCTCAGTAAGACCTTTTATTTTCACTAGAACATACTGTGAAAACCATTTGCTTGAGCTGGGCATAGTGGTGCCTACCTGTAATCTTAGTACCCAGGAGGTTGAGGCAAGAGAATTGTGAGTTTGAAGCCAGCCTGGGCTATATGTCAAGACTGTCTCAAAAACTCAAAACTGGGCTCGGGCTGGGTTTGGTCTCCAGCACCTCAAAAAAGAAAAAAAAATTTTTAAAATGACAAAAAAGACCGTGTTTATTCCATTTATTAAGCATCACAAATATAAGATGCTACAAATACATGTATATCGCTGTACATGTGAGGATGGTAGTATCAGTGGCATATCATAAGAATTACTGGACAGCAATCTGGTGGCACCTAAAGTGAACTTCAAGTCATTTGTCACGATTGTGTGCTCTTTCTGCTTCTGCTGCCCTCTGATATTTGTTAGATGTCCCAGCAGAGACCACAGACTAGGTACCTGCACCACCTCTTGCCTCTCCCAGGGAATTGCTGTTGGCCCTCATTTCACACACCCACTTAGAACTTCACTTCCTGCAGGTTTTGTGAACATGAAAGTGGTTCTTCCTCCCAGAAAGATTAGAGGCCCCAGAGTATTGTGTTGTAATTTTAAATTGAATGGTATCAATAATATGATTTTTATGAAAGTAACTTTGGCCTGTGTACCCTGCACTTAAATCAGATGATTTCATGATGACTTTAGACATTTTTGGCTTTCCTTTAAATTTCATTTAGTTATTTTTGTGTTTTTGATTTTAATAGTTTTTTTCTGGTATCATCATTGAAATTCTGTCTTCATTCAGGTAGGAAGATTAGGGGATAAAGAGAAGAGATACTAACTACTAGAAAGGCCAACATTTATAAATTATAAGAAGTTGTTACATATTTTGAAACTCAAAATAGAAAGGTTTTCCGTTTTTTTTTTTTTTTTTTTTTTTTAACAGTACTTGGGAGTTGAACCCAGGGCCTCACACATGCTTTTTGCAAGCACTCAACCACTGAACTGTACCCTTAGTCCATTTTATTACTTGGTATTTTTTGAGACAGGGTCTCACTAAGTTACACCAGATACCTCTGGCCTCAAACTTGTGATCCTCCTGCCTCCGCCTGCCAGGTCACCAGGATTAAAGGCATGTGCCACTGAGCCCTGCTTTTTCCTTTTCTTTATAAAGTCTGTTTCTCTCAATCCTAATTGTGTTTGAAAGCTGTTTGCAAATTTGAAGTAGTTCAGGAATGTAATTATTGTAGTTCTATTTGTTAGAGCTAGTCATAGTTGCTTAAAAAGCCATTGAAGTAGTAGTAATTGATTTAGTCAAAGCATTGTTTAGTAGAAAGCATTTTTGACTCTATAACTGTACTTTGAAAAAAAGTGAAATTTGAATTTGTTGATCCCACGTGCTAATTTTTCATAAGCTTGATTTGCATTATTTAAATTTTTCTTTTCAGTGCAGAAAGCAATGACTTCAAGGCCATTTTCTTCCTGTGTAATGTAATTGTGGAGACTAGGCCACATGGTAGAGAATGTCGCTAGCGGTTTAATATGGTTTTGGTTCTTGTTTTGTGTAAACTGCTAGAGCACGGTGGCTTAATGTACTATATTCAGTGTTTTAAGATTTTTCTAGTTGAACAGTTGCTCATTTTATAAGAATTGCAAAGATACTGTATCATGCTATCATTAAACAAGAACTGGGAACAGAATATCATTTTCAAAAGAGTGAAATTATACTGTAGATATAAATGGTTGCTTTGACTCTGTGTTAGGTAATTAAAGTTTCATCTTTTCTTTTTGGGGGGAACAGGTCATAGCAAACGACAGAAGTCCTTTGGTGGGTAAAATTCATTGGGAGAAAATGGTAAAAAAGGTGTCAAGATTTGGAATACGTACAGGCACTTTCAACTGTTCCAGTGATCCCAGGTAAGTAGATTAGGTAATTCTTAGCATTTGAGTCCTGACTAGTCTTTCTTGTTGATAGAAGGGTGCTTGAACTGAAAGCTAATTATTATATTTAGCACAATGGTCCCCAACCTTTTTGCCATGAGGGACTGTTTTCTTGGAATGCAGTTTTTCTGTGGACCAGGGAGTAGGTGGTGGTTTGGGATCATTCACGCACATTACATTTATTTTGTAAATTCAGATGATGCTTCGCTCATTTGCTGGCTGCTCACACCAGTACTGGTTCATAACTTGGAGGTTGGGGACCCTTGGCTTAGCACAGTTAGTTATACAGATGCTTGATTAGTTTTTCATAAACTGTCGTTTATTGCCTTTTTCTCTGAGATCTTTCTCTTTCTCTCTCTCTTTGCCTCTTCTGTGTTCTTTCGTATGTGGGGGTCTCCTAAGAAAGTCTTTAAAAGTTGAGCATGGTAACACACTGCTGTTATCCCAGCATTTGGGAGGCTGAGGCAGGAAGATCAAAGAAAGTTGAAGGCCAACGTGGTCTACATAGTGAGTTTCAGGCCAGACTGAGCTGCACAGCAAGAGAGCTATGAAAAAAAAAGAAGAAAAAGAAAAAGAAAAAAAGACACCAGGAGAGAGAGAGAGTCTTTAGTCCTTTTTGTTTTAGCATTCTCTTCCAAATGGCTATAGGGGACATCACTGCTGATTGGAATCTTTTTCCGTACTTCCAACCTTTAGTTTGCATTTTATTGCTCATTTCTATCTGCTCTACAACTATCTCTAGGTAGGTATATCCCTCTCCCTAAAATCCAGTGTCCAAAATCAGATTCATCCTCTTTTTCTTTAATCAATCATGTGTCCTTTCTGCCTTTCTTTTTCTGTCCTTTACCGTTTTCTTTTTCTTTTTCATTTTCGCAGGCAGGAATCCTTGGAGGCATTTTTGTTTGATTCGGTTTGATTTGTTGTCATCTCCAGGATTCAGTCTCAAATGTTATTTCTTGTTTTATTATTCTCTTCTTCTTTGAAATGCTTTTTTGTTTTCATTTCTTAGTGCCACCAACTTATAACTTGCTCCTTCAATCATTTAATTATCCACTTGATGGATATTTAATGAAAGATTAGCATGTATAATATATGACATATATGTAGGAAACCCTAGAATATTAGATATTTTCTAATGTAGGTAGATATGTCTGACTTACCTTTTCTTTTATATATGTTCTTTTATATGTGCTGGCCACCATGGACAACCCATTGCTTGTAGACAATCTTCCTGAGTCACTACTACAACTCCTGTCCCTTAGGCTCACATTTGACTTTATGCTCCTTACAACCCTTATTTTACCCACCAGTAATACTAGTAATATAGAGTGAGATCTATGGTAAGAGCTTCCTTAAGAGTTGGAATAGGAAGGCAAGTTCCTTCCTCCCCCCCTTCCCTCCCTCCCTCCTCTTCCCTCCCCCCACCTCTCTCTCTCTCTCTCTCTCTCTCTCTCTCTCTCTGTCTGTCTCTGTCTCTCTGTCTCTCTGTCTCTCTGTCTCTCTGTCTCTCTTTCTTTGTGGTACTTGCTGTTTGAACCCAGGGCCTTGCACATACTTTACAAGCACTTTACCACTGGGCTGTATCCCCAGGCCATTTTTTAAATTTTTGATCTTGAAACAGGGTCTCACTAAGTTATGCAGGCTTCCTCTGGCCTTGAACCTGTGATCCTCCTGCCTCCACCTCCAGACTTGCTAGGATTATAGGTGTGAACCACCACACCTGGCTTCATATATCTCTTAAACTCACATTTAGTCTCCTCATCTCCCTGAAAAGTTCCCATCTCATCGTCACCACAAACTCTTTATCTAAGTGCCTTTTGTTGAATTTTCCAAACAGTCTAAGTCTTAATGTTCTTATGAAAAGGAAATCATTCTTATTTCTGTCCTTCATTCACCAATGACGTTAACATTGGGTCTGATTCCATCATCCTCAAATAGAGTCTTTGTGAGAAATCTTTTTTTCCCACTGATGATTATAATACCAAAGCAAATGATAGTTTTGATATTTTTTCAGATAATGCCCAAGTCAATATTAATATCACTATTCTACATAAAAATAATCAGACTTTACTTTTTAAAAATCAGTGAAACTACATAGTACATTTTAAACACTATAGCTTATAAATATATCAGAAAACATAAAAACATTTTTAAACTATTAAAGTTAAACACATATTATAGTGTAAGATAATTGTTGTTATTAGGTACCACCAAGTCGGGTCCAACTCAGCAACCCTATATACAACAGAAGGAAACATTGTTGGATAACATTAATAAAGAATTCAAAAGTAAACACAAAAATAATCTAATTATTAAACATGAAAAAGTGAAAGAAAAAAAGTGGTTGATTTTTAAAAATAATAGTCTTATAGAACAAAGTATATCAGAAGCCTAACAGATTTTAGTGGAATTTATTCTTTTTATTTTTTATTTTTTTTTGCAGTAATGGGAGTTGAACTCAGTCCCTCACTCATGCTAAGCAAGTGCTTTACTACTGAGCCACACTTGAACCCACTCTTTAAATTTTTTGTTTCAAGACAGGGTTTTACTAAATTTTACAGGCTGCCTCTGGCCTCAAACTTGTACTCTTCCTGACTCAGCCCCCTTAGTCACTGTGATTATAGGTGCGCAACATGGTACCCAACCTAGTGCAAAATTTTCTAGCTTCTCTTTTGAAAAGCTCTTTCTGATTCTATACTGAGGAATGGTAAAGAGATACACATAATCTACCTCTAGATATTTTCCTCAAAATCCTTCATCTTCATTTTCAAATAATTTCACTTATGTATGGTTTAAGAGGTCCTTGTTATTTAGGAGCTTTTTGCTTTTTTTTGTTAATTGCAGCTATGATTTTTTGTTATTAAAAACACTTACCTGGGCGCGGTGGCACACACCTGTAATCCCAGCAGCTTGGGAGGTGGAGGCAGGAGGATCACAAGTTCAAGACCAAAGGCAGTCTGCGTAACTTAGTAAGACCCTGTCTCAAAAAGTAAAAAAATGGGCTGAGGGTGCAGCTCAGTGGTCCAGCACTTGCAAGCATGCAAGCGCGAGGCCCGGGTTCAACCTCCAGTACCACACACACACACACAAAAACATTTGGGCTGAGGGCGTAGCTTAGTGGTAGAGTACTCACTTAGCATCAGCCCTGGGTTTGATTCCCAGCACTGCCAAAAGCAACAAGAACAAAAGCATTTTTACTGATCTCCTTCATTTTTATCACAAAGATGATTTTGATGCACAATGACTTGTATCAGTTTCAATATTGTTGTGTTTATGTCTCCTTTTTTGGAAAGCCTTCCAACTATAGAAAGAACTGTTGCCACCGAAGCTATCTTTAGTCAGGGTCATTTTTTTTTCTTCTTGTAATGAGTGTAGAGATATAGAAGAACAAAATGCAGAGATAGAGAAAAACACATTCAGAGTTTCAGTGAAAAGTGTAACTGGGCAGAGAATAATATTGGTCAGAAATATTTTACTCATATATTAAATAATTGAATCATCATCTTGTACTCAAGATTTTTTTTTTCAGGCAGAATCTTGCTGGCCTGGGAATCACAGTCCTACTGCTTCTCCCAACTGCTGGGATTATAGGTGTGCACCACCAAACCTGGCTTGTTCTCAAGGTTTTTTGTTTTGTTTTGTTTTTGTTTTGTTTTTTTTTCCTGAGGTACTTAGGGGTTGAACACAGGTCCTTGCACATACTTTGCAAGTGCTCTACCACTGGGCTGGCACCCCCAGTCCATTTTTTATTTTTTATCTTGAGACAGAGCTTTGCTAAGTTACACAGGCTGCTTCTGGCCTTGACTTGGGATCCTCCTCCTTCTGCCTCCCGAGTTCTTGGGATAATAGGCATGAGCCACCACACCCAACCTTGTTCTCAGATTTTTAAAAATGCTAAAATGCTGTACTCTGTGCTGCTTTATTTGACTGTTGTCTTAGCTTGTGCATTGCAGTGGCATAATATCTGACAGAATCAACTTACTGGGAGGAAAGATTATTTTGACTCACAGCTTAGAAGGTTTCAGTCCATAGAGGTGGAGAGGCATGGCAGAGCAGCGGCAGGGCTTGTGGCAGAACCACTTTATATCATGGCATCAGGAAACAGAGAGCAATCAGAACCAGGGATCCTCATAAAACCTCTAAAAAGGGAGCTTGGGGTACACCTCAGTGGTAGAGCTCTTGCCTAGCATGCAGAAGGCCTGGGCTCAACTCATAGTACTGAAGGAAAAAAAAAAAAAAAAAAACTGAAGAGAAGGCAAACCAAAGAGGACAGCCTTCTGTGGCCCTCTGCCCTGCCACACAACATGGGGTCCTTTGCCTAAGCTAGGATGTTCTTGGCTTCTGCCCTTCCCATTCCATTCTATCCTTGCCGGAGAACTAGCAGCTTCACTGTCGTTCCTGCTCTTGGCTGGCTCACTCATGGGCAGTCTCAGATGTGCAAGCATTCCCTACCCTTGGAACTTCCTGTCTTCCATCTTCCTCCTTGTTCCCTTTGGTTTTTGTGGGGAGAAGAGACATGCCAGGAGACCATGCCATTAGCTCGGGGGCACAAGAAAAGGTTGGATAATGGACCTGCTTTTTAACTTGACAAAAAAGACCTACCTCTAAAATTCCCTTTTTGTACTCCCTGGACCTAGGCGTTGAGGCCTTCCCTGAACTGAATCATGAGCCTCTTCCTTCTGCCTGTGTATCCTGGCTCCCAGGTCACAGAATAGCCACACAGATGTCCTCTTCTCCCCTTGTATGCTTGCTGGCAGTAATAGTCTTCACACCCCAATTCCTCAGTTTTCTTTATAGTTGGTGCTGACATTAAGTAAGAGGGGGATAATATATGCCAAGACTCCTTGGAGTAGCCTTCCCCCTTGTATGAGCAGGCCCTAATTCACTGTTGATTTGGAGTTGAGGCATCTTTTTCCTCCCTTTTCTTTAGTTACATTCTTTAGTTCTTTAGTTATATTCTAAGCATGAATAAAAATAAACATTGTTACACAGGGAAAAAAAACAAACTAGAGAATATGCTGGTCCTGGTAGCACATACCTGTAATTCCAACTCTGAGGCTGGAGGATTGCAAGTTCAAGGCCAACTTGGGCTACATAGTGAGTTCTGGGCCTGTGCAGGCTACATAGAAAGGCCCAGTCACAAAGAGGGAAAAAAAAAAAAAGAATTGGAGAATGTTTTCTTGGTATTGTCATTTAATTTATTTTGTCTTTTAAAATATGCATTTCTGAATTGGCAGTAAAAGTTTTTATACTGATCTAAGTTAATATAATATTCTTAAAAAAACAGTATGTACATTTAGACTTCATTTTTGTTTAGCAGTACAGTTTTAAAATTACATTTGTGTTTTAGATTTATTTAGCCTGGTGTTTGTATTAGAATATTTTTTCCAAACCTAGAAAATATGATTTAATTTGAAAGATACATGATAACATATGGAATTTTCTTTTCTTGGGAAGCCTCAAACTGTATCTAGAAAAGTAAACCTTAAAAATATCAGTTAGCTCTGAGAAGAGAAAAACAAAATTATTTATTTTCTGACATGAAGAAAAGAATATATTAAAATCTTGCCTGTTTTACAATGTAAGATTTTCTGTTATAAAGACTGTCCCTTGAGCTGGACATTCCTGTAATTCCAGCGACCCTGGAGGCTTAGGTAGGAGGATCACAAGTTCAAGGCCAGAGGTAGCCTACTTAGTGAGACCCTGTCTTAAGATAAAAAATTTTTTTAAAAAGGGGCTGGGGGTGCAGCTCAGTGGTAGAATACTTACAAAGTTATGCACAAAGCTCTGGATTCAACTCCCAAGTACTGCAATCAATCAGTCAGTCAGTCAATAAATACTGTTGTTTGATTTATTATACAACTCAGAAGCCAAGGGAGTTACTGTTGTTGTTAGGTGCCATTGAGGGTTTTCAATGGCTACTTTGGGATTGTTTTCAGGAGTAGACTGCCATATCCTTCTGGGGATTGAACTCGCATCCTCAGAGAGTGCAGAAAAGGCACTCTACCAACTGAGGTAAACCCCAGCCCAAGGTAGTTATAAGAAGATAAAAAGAATGACCAAGAGTAGAAATGTGTCATCACAAGTATTATTTGCAATTAAAACTGCTTAAATATTTCATATGTAAACAAGTCTATTATTATTATTATTATTTGTTTTTGTTTTTTTGAGACAGTTTCACTGTGTAGCTGAGTCTGTCTTGGAACTCACTGTGTAGCTCGGGATAGCCTCAAGTTAGCAGCAATTCTCCTGCCTCAGCCCCCTGAATGCTGGAATTACAGTTGTATTACCATGTCCAGCTAATAAGGCAATTATCTGTGTGCATTTGACTTACTGCTTTTTTTGGTGAGAGTGCAAATAGAATTCATATCAATGAATTACTTCACATTGGACAAATATAGTGTTGAGATAGAAGATGCCTTATTTTTAAGGAACATATACTTTTCAAAGCATTTCAATTAAAACAATGTTGATGTTAATGGAATCTTGTTAAAGAAGTGAGTCAACTCACTGAGAAGCTGAATGTCAAGATCTGTGATTCTGAGTCAGAGAGTTTTCTAGAGTCATTGCCCACCTTGTCTTTAAGACATACCATGTTGTCTTCATTTATTTTGAATTATATCACAAAATTCCTGAGTTAAAATTAATGATATTTTCATTACAAAACTATATGCCATGTATGTAAGTACCTTCTTCTCTGATCAGATGAATGTATAATATGTTCATTTAATTTAATAAAATATAATTCATACTTACTAAGTAAAGCATAGCATCGATGATTTTCACATCAGTATTCTGAGTAGCAAAATAAGATATCAAACATGAGTATCCATTTACAAATCTATAACAAAATATATTCACATGGTAGATTTTTTTATACCTTTATTGAAATAAATTTTATGTGTCACAAAATTCCCAATGATGAGTTTTTGGAAAAAGAATACTTTAAAAAAAAAAAAAGGAAAATGTTTTCACTTAGTCTCTCCATGATGATACAACAGCTATTTTCATTTTTCAATATTTTTCATCATCTTGTTTCTTAGAGGAAAATGGATATAGCAGATCTTACAGCAAGAACTTGTCCATTAAGGGAGCAGAATCATGTCTCTATTCAATAAATCTTTTTTTTTTTTCGTACTAGAGTATTGAATCCAGAGCCTCACACATGCTTTTGCAAGTGATCTAACACTGAGGTTCACCTCCAGCCTATATTCTACTTTTTGAGGCAGGGTCTCACTGAGTTTTGCAAGCTGCCTCTGGCCTCAAACTCATCATCCTCCTGCCTCTACCTTCCAAGTTGCTGAGATTACAAGCATGTACCACTGCACCCAAAGAATAAATCTAAACAAATAATTTAATTTTAGTTAAATTCTTCTGTATTTTTCTCTGCTGTAAAATGAGGATCATTCTCAAACTGCATCTCTTTAAATAATTTGTCTTTGTTTCCTATGTATTAAATACTCCTTTTCATGGTCTTCATTGAAGAGAGAAGAAAATATAGAGAAATTGGAAGCTTTAAAGTAGCTTCTTTCTGGGTTAGCTTTTGTATAGATTACTTTATAATCATGCCTGTAGATGTCAGGGTTTGTGGTAGGCACTTGAGTTAATAAATGGTAAGGTGTGGCTCCTACCCTCAAGGAGCTTGAACCAGATCCTAGACTCAGCATATAGGATCTTCTACTTCTCTGTTCTCCACCCATCTGAATTCTAACCATTCTTTAAGACTTAGTTCATTTCCCAAACCTTTCATGAAATCTTTACCAACTCAGATTCCCAATGATATTTCCATCCTTTGAAATTCTTTTGCATTACTTAGCCGTAAGATATATACAGTTTTATATTTTGGGGCTTCACTCCTTAACAGGAATTAAAATTCTTTGTGAACAGGAATTATTTCCCCATTATCTTTTGGGTCTTATCCGCACAAGATGCAGTAGTAGTAGGTACATAAGAGATACTGAAGTATTTGCTGATTTCCTTGACTCAAAGACTTTGAGATAAACTTTCTTTAAAAAAACTTTTTTAGAGTAGAAACAAATACAAAACAAACTACAAAAAAAAACCTTAATTTTTCTTCTTAACTGCCAAATATTGGTCCTTTTTGATTATTTGGGCATTATTTGATCTGGGAGAGAGGGTACCTGTCAGGTCCTAAGGAAACTTACTGGTGAAAGAAATTGCACAGCAGTCTAGCTGTTGGCTCATGGTTTACTGTCTTACAGGTACTGCAGGAGAAGAGGCTGGGTACGATCTACACTCATTATGTCTGTTCCACAAACAAGCACTTCTAAAGGGAAAGTCATGCTTAAAGAGTATAGTGGACGCAAGATTGAAGTAGAGCACATTTTTAAATGGATAACTGCTCATGCAGCTTCTCGAATCAAAACCATTTATAATGCTGAACATTTGAAAGAAGAATGGAATAAAAGTGATCAGTATTGGGTAAAAATATACCTATTTGCAAACCTTGACCAACCACCGGCTTTCTTCTCTGCACTAAGTATAAAATTTACTGGAAGAGTTGAGTTTATTTTTGTTAATGTAGAAAATTGGGACAACAAGAGTTACATAACAGATATTGGTGTATATAATATGCCATCATACATCCTTAGAACTCCAGAAGGAATTTACAGATATGGAAACCACACAGGCGAATTTATATCCCTTCAGGCAATGGATTCATTTTTGCGCTCATTACAACCTGAAGTAAATGATCTGTTTGTTTTGAGTTTGGTTCTAGTTAATCTTATGGCCTGGATGGACTTATTTATTACACAAGGAGCTACTATCAAGCGATTTGTGGTTCTCATAAGCACTTTAGGGACATATAATTCTCTATTAATAATTTCCTGGCTACCTGTGTTGGGCTTTTTACAGCTCCCTTACTTAGATAGCTTTTATGAATATAGCTTAAAATTGTTGAGATATTCCAATACAACCACACTGGCTTCATGGGTAAGGGCAGACTGGATGTTCTATTCTTCACACCCAGCCCTGTTTCTCAGTACATACCTTGGACATGGTTTACTAATTGATTACTTTGAGAAGAAGAGACGGCGCAGCAACAACAATGATGAGGTCAATGCCAATAACTTAGAATGGTTATCAAGTCTGTGGGACTGGTACACCAGCTACCTCTTCCACCCAATTGCTTCTTTTCAGAACTTTCCTGTAGAGTCTGATTGGGACGAAGACCCTGATTTATTCTTGGAGCGGTTAGCTTTCCCTGACCTTTGGCTTCACCCTCTGATACCAACTGATTACATAAAAAACTTGCCAATGTGGCGATTTAAATGTCTTGGAGTCCAGTCTGAAGAGGAAATGTCAGAGGGTTCCCAAGATACTGAAAATGACTCAGACAGTGAGAACACAGACACTTTTAGCAGCAGGAAGGAAGTATTTGAAGATAAACAAAGCATAGTTCACAATTCTCTAGGAAGAGCAAGTTACTGTGATGCTGAAGCTTGTTCATGTGCCAATAAATATTGTCAGACCAATCCATATGAAAGAAAGAGTCGGTCATATGGGTCATACAGTACTAATGAAGATATGGAACCTGATTGGTTAAGTTGGCCTGCTGATATGCTGCACTGTACTGAATGTGTTGTTTGCCTAGAGAATTTTGAAAATGGATGTTTGCTTATGGGGTTGCCTTGTGGTCATGTGTTCCATCAGAATTGCATTGTGATGTGGTTGGCTGGGGGTAGACACTGTTGCCCTGTTTGCCGGTGGCCTTCTTATAAGAAAAAGCAGCCATATGCACAACACCAGCCCTTGTCAAATGATGTCCCATCTTAACCATGTGCAATTTGTCCTTTATAAGCTTTGAGTATCTTACAGCTTGCCTTTTTAATGTTAGTCACAATGTTTTTGTGGTTTGAAGTTTAGTTTAATGTTAGTGCAGTGACAGGAAATACACATTATGCTAATGTTGATGACAGAATTTATTTGGTTGCCTTGTGTGTCGATTGAATGCATATTTAATTGTAAAAATTTTTATTTACAATATTGGAAATTCAGAAGTTAACGTTTTTGTAAGCACAAAAGAAGTATGAGAGAAATTTATCCTAGTAAGACTTTACAAGGTAGGATCAAATTCTAATGGAATGGAGCTGGTTTCTTATCCTAAATATTTCCTCTCTTTTTACAATCTCTGTCCAGCACCTCTTGGTTAAATAATGTATGCTTTGAGACATGAAATTAAAACAGACCTATGAAATAAATTATTTTAAAACCAGAAGATTACAGGTTTTCCAATGTTAAATTGTTTTTGAATAGGTGCTTGATTTCTCTCAGTGTTTTGCTGGTTTGTTCATTTCACAGGTACATCAAACCTGTTTTTTGTTTGTTTGTTTGTTCTTTTGCGGTACTGGAGGTTGAACCCAGGGCCTTGTTCTCACATGCCTGCAAGTGCTGGACCATTGAGCTGCACCCCCAGCCCATTTTTTTTACTGTTTGAGATAGGGTCTCGCTAAGTTACGCAGACTGCCTCTGGTCTCAAACTTGCAATCCTCCTGCCTCCACCTCCCAAGCTGCTGGGATTACAGGCGTGCGCCACCATGCCTGGCTCGAACTTGATTTTTGAGTTCTGGTGCGTAGGTAGAAATTTTGTTGTCGACACTTAACCAGAGGTGATATTATCATCCACCTTTTGGCTTGTTCAGCTTTGGTGGAAAAGAATTTCATAGAGGGTTTTTTAATAAGTATTAAATAATTTGTTGATATTTAGCAAATTCTTCTAAATAAAATCAACTATAGCATATTAGCCACACATAGATTTCCTTACTTTTTAACTGAGTTTTTATTTTGAAAAATTGCAAAACTAGAGAAAAGTTGGGAACATGGTATAATAAACATCCATTTCTTTAATTCGCCATGTTCACATTTTGTTACATTTACTTTATTTACTTTAACTTTACCTTTTTTTTACTTTTGATATATATGTGGTTTTTGTTGTTGTTGTTGTTTTGTTTTGTTTTGTTTTGCGGTACTGGGGGTTGAACCCAGGGCCTTGCACTTGCATGTTCTGCAGGTGCTGGACCACTGAGCTGCACCCTTAGCCCACTTTTTTTTTTACTTTTTGAGACAGGGTCTCACTAAGTTATGCAGACTGCCTCTAGTCTTGAACTTGCTATCCTCCTGCCTCTGCCTCCCAAGCCGCTGGGATTACAGGTGTGCACCACCGCACCCGGCTTATTTTTTGATATATATATTAATATTTTTCCTTCTTTTATCTTTTTTTCCTGATCTTTTTGAAAATAAATTTGAATCATCATACTTCATCCCTGAATATATCACCATGTACATCCTAAGAACAAGAGTTGTTGTTATTGTTAGGTGCTATCGAGTTAGGTCTGACTCACAGAGACCTTATGTACAACAGAATGAAACCAACCCTGATTCTGTGCCAGGCACACCATCTTACTTATATTTAAGCCCATTGTTGCAGACACTGTGTCTATCCATCTAATTGAGGGTTTTCCTTTTTTTTGTTGACATGCCACTCTCCCAAACATGATGTCCTTTTACAGGGATTGGTCGCTCCTGACTACATAGCCAAAATAATATGCAGTCTAGCCATCCTTGCTTTCAAGAAGCACTCTGGTTGCACTTCTAGGACAGATCTGTTGGTTCTTTTGGTAGTCCATGGTATATTCAGTGTTCATCTCCAGCACCATAATTCAAAAGTATCAGTTCTTCTCTTGTCTCTTTTATTCAAAGTCCAGCTTTCACAACCATATGATGCAACTGAAAATACCATGGCACACCTTTAACTTCAGTGTGGTGTCTTTACTTTTCAACTCTTTAAAGAGATCTTTTGCCACAGCTTTTCCCCAGTGCAATGCATCTTTTGATTTCTTGACTGCTGCTTCCATGGATGTTGACTGTCAAACCAAGTAATGCAAAATCTTAGACCATCTCAATCTTTTCTCCATTTATAATGAAGTTGCTTCCTGACCCAGTTGTCAGGATTTTTGTTTTCTTGATGTTGAGGCGCAATCCATACTGAAGGCTGTGTTCTTTGATCTTCATCAGTAAATGTTTCAATCCTCTTCACTTTGAGCAAGCAGAGTGGTGTCATCTGCATAACACAGGTTGTTAACAAGTCTTCATCCAATCATGTAAAGTCCAGCTTCTCAGATTATTTGCTCAGCATAGAGATTGAAGAGGTACAGTGAAAGGGTACAGCCCTGACGCAACCCTTTCTCAACTTTAAACCAAGCAATGTTTCCTTGTTCTGTTCAAACAATTGCCTCCTGGTCCATGTACAGGTTCCTCATGAGTACAATTAAGTGTTCTGGTATTCCCATTTTCGCAGTGTTATCCATAATTTGTCATGATCCACACAGTCAAAAGCCTTTGCATAGCTGACAAAACATAGGTACCTTTCTGGTATTCTCTGCTTTTGGCTAATATCCATCTGACATCAACAATAATTATTTCTGGTTCCATGCTCTCTTCTGAATCTGGCTTGATTTTCTGGCAACTCCCTGTCTATATACTGTTGCAGTTGCCCTTTAATGATCTTTAATAAAATTTTGCTTGTTCAGCTTTTAATGATACTGTTCAATAGTTTCCACATTTGGTTGGATCCTCTTTCTTGGGAATAGGCACAAATATGGATCTCTTTGAGTCAGTTGGCCAGGTAGCTGTTTTCCAGATCTCTTGGCCTACTCAGGTGAGAACCTCCAGTGCTGCATCTGTTGAAACATCTCTATTGATATCACACCCAAGAAATATAAATTATTGATTCAATAATATCTAATATATGATCCCTGCTCCCTAGGGATATGATCCCTAGTTCCTCCCCAAATATCCTTCCCCTCTTCCCCCTACCCTCTCTCTCTCTCTAAATTTGGTTAGGTCTGCAACTGTACCATCCTGGCATCCAATCCCATTTGACCTCACAAACTAAGCAGAGTCAGCCTGATTAGTCCTTCGATGGGAGACTGCTTTGGAATACCAAGTGCTGCAGGCTAGGGAGAAGGACCTGGTAGCTCACTCCTGATCATTTGCAATCATCATACCTTAGCTTCCCAAGTGCTGAGATTACAGGCATGTCCCACCATTCCTGGCTCACAGATTTTTTTTCTGTGTTAAAACCTATTCTTTTTGATGCTTAAATGGTACATATTTGGCTAATGGGAACCCCCCTACACCATCTCTTATGTTCTATTGATAATGCCTCTTTCAATCTTGAAGCATTTCAAGGCCTTATTTGATATAAGATATTCCTAGCTCACTTTGTATTTTCCTGGCCCACAACCTGTAATCAGCCATGTCTTTAAATCACTCAGGTTTCATGATGGACTTTTTAAAAATCTTTAGTTGACTGCCCTCAAAAATTGTAAGATACCTCCTTCTGATTTGCTTCTTTGATACTAACCTTTTTATTTCCTGCATGATACTTTGTGCCTTTAAAAAAAAATACTAATGGAAAAACATACTTCTAAATTTACTATAATGTTATGTCCTAATAAACTTATAAATGAAAAATAACGTCAATGAAAAATGCATTTAATACACCTAGTCTACTGAATATCATGGCTCAGTAACAGTGTGCTGTGCATGTTGGTGGTTTCCCCTCACAATCACATGGCTGAGGGAGTTGCAGCTCACTGCCACCACCCAGCATTTCATGAGAGTTTCATACCTCATGTCACTAGCCTGGGAGATCAGAATTCAAAGTACAGTTTCAAACTGAATGTATATTTCTTTCATACCATTAAAAACAAACCATCATAAGGCAGGGATTGTCTGTAGAAATGTTTGGAGTTACTAACTTTATTAATATGGCAATGCTCCTCATGTTCTAATTTTGGTTCTGATAAAAGTAACTGCATTATTGTAAATAGTAGTCTTCCCCAGGGTTCTGCCGTTGGTCGACTACTCTTTTCTCTCATGTTGTCAGCAGATAACTTCCAAATCTCCATGTTCCCCAAAGGTCCTTTCTAGATCTTCAGTTTTATATACAGCTGTCTTCTGGACAGCTCCTCCTGGGTCCTTTTAAACGCTACAGCTTTCCATTCTCTCCTATCCCCTGTTCTCCTTGTAAGGTCTGATCTTAGCTAGGAGGGGGAGAGGTATGTGTGTGTGCGCGCATGCGTGCGTGTACATGCCCACACGCATGCACATGCTTATGGTTAGTTATGAAATGTACACAAAAGTATAGAAATAAGATAAGAAATAAGGTAAGTTGAGATAAAATTTTTCCATCATCCCAAGTATTCCACACTGTGGACACCATTAGCCTAAAAGACAAACCAGTCTCCTTAACACTGGCTTTTGAAGCCCTTTATAATCTGTGTCTGATTTACTTCTTAGACTCCTTATAATGTTCCGTACTGTTGGTTGTCCCAGCCCCATGCTCTGGCTGTTTGGCTCTCCATTTTGTTGTCCCCTTTACCTGGTGATGTTGCCCCTTCCACCCCACTTTGCCTTGCTTAGATAGCACATTTTCCCTAAATTCTGCACCTGTCTTATAAGGCTTATAAAGGGACAAAGATATTTATAGCACTGTACACTCAGGTGAATGTCACCTTACCCAAATGACCAAACTTGGCATCACCAACAATGAAGCAAACTGACTAATGGGGCCCTTCTATATCCCAGTGGAAACTTGTAACTGTCTGTCATTCTTAGCTGCATTGAACTAAGACTCTACGTGTGTCTTTTTAGAATGAGATCCTTTATGGTAGGAACTGTGTTTTATTCATCGAACCATCCACAAGGCAGGGCATAAAATACACATTATATATTTCTAATGTTAGACATACAATAAAAATGCCACAATGAGCTCGGGGAAAATTGCCAGAGGTTCAGGTCTGCAGAAGAGCTTGACTCATTCCATAATTATTAAGCACAGCAAATAGTGCTTTGTCAAATTTTCCTGGAGGTGGAGAATTGAAGGAAATATTCAAGGTTGACATATTCTAAACTTAATTTTAGCTGTGTTTAAAAAGAAAGTTTGATTTTTCAGAACAACCTATTTAATGAACTATAGATCCCAAGTATATGGGCTTTGTAGTTAATGAACTCTATGGTTGTATGGGCTGAGGTTTAGCTCAGTTGGTAGAGTGCTACTCTGCACTCTCTGAGGACCTGTGTTTGGTCCCCAGCACTGCAAAAACAGGAGAAGCATGTGGCAATCCACTCCCAAAACAATTAGCCATTGAAAACCCTATGAGGGTTGCTATGAGTGGGACCTGACTTCAGAGCACCTAACAACAGTGGCTAACTGTTTAAGACATTTTCTTCTGTGATAATTTCTTGTGCAAATCTTTTCATTTTCTAAGGGTAATAAGCTCTCTGAGGGCCGGAATAGAGCTACTCTTATCTCCTTAACTTATTAGTATAGATATTCAGTTAATAATTGTAAGAATATATTTTAATATTACCTCTTTTCAAACTTTTTACTATCTAGCATAGGTGGAAAAGATAAAAGATTATATTTTTAGTGCACTTGAGTAGTAACAAGGATATCAATATTTATGACCTGCTTCAAGACAAAGATCTTAAATTTTTCCCATTCATGTACTTCTTTTCATCTATTCTTTAAATTGTCTGGGAAATTGGCAGACTGTTCTTGTAATATTTCTCCTTATTCTCACACATTTTTCCATTTGACCATTTTATTATTCCTTAAAACTCTGCTAAAGAGAAAGGTAGAGCGGGATCAAATGTTGGGCCCTTTTTACTGTTAGATCTGATTAGAAACTTAGAGAAGAAAATACTGAAATTTAATTGTTAAAATGACATTTTTAAATTATCTGTGTTTTAATAAGTCTGTTCTGGTTCATTGTCTGGTTCATTGTTTATTGGGATATGTGATTGATTTAGGCAATCTCATTAACATTTTACTATCTTCTCACCAAAATTTTTATTCTTTCATATATAATGGGCCATCTTAGGGCTGGGGATATAACTCAGAGGTAGTCACAGGCCCTGAGTCCAATCCCCAGCAAAAGACAGACAGACACACACACACACACACACACACACACACACACACACACTTGCGCGCGCACA
Organism: Pedetes capensis; assembly: GCA_007922755.1. Lineage (NCBI taxonomy): Eukaryota > Metazoa > Chordata > Mammalia > Rodentia > Pedetidae > Pedetes > Pedetes capensis. Next base: position 19,707 of record VMDO01002977.1, on the reverse strand, counting down.
CATGCACATGCACACACACCCCTCATTTCACTTCATAATGTCCCTCTGCAACAGTGGAAATAGACAGAATTCAGCCCTAATAGATGATCAAGAACTCAGGACAATTGAGATAAGATTTGACTAGGATGTTGTTGTTGTTAGGTGCCGTTGACTAGGATACAGCTTTCAAATTTGCATGTTTTCAGGGTCCAGAGAAAGAATTCAAGTAGAGAATGGTGGGGGCAACAGTGTATGCTCCACCTATTATTTTGTTTAAAAGATTGTGCCAACAAATCCACCTTGGCTATAGCCTCTTAGTAACCACTAGATAGGATCCTATTTTTCCAGCTGGTCCAGGGCTTTCTTCTATCACATTCATTCTCTCAGAAGCAAATGTATTTGTGGAACAGACAACTATAGGAAATTGGCCTGGGGTTGTAACTCAGTGATGACATGCTTGCCCAGAATGCCTAAGGCCCCGGGTTTGATCCCCAGCACCACACATACATATGTGTCACATGCACACATGCACACACACACACACACAGAAAGCAGCCTTTTCTTTTGTCAAATATCGTTTATGCTGGTGCAAAATTTCATACTTGTTATTGGCAGGTTCTCTTACATTATGTGCATGCTGGGACAAAAGTCTTTTTACATTAGATGTTAAATGGTGCTTGAATACCTTTTGGTTTTTTGTTTGTTTTGTGGTGCTGGAAATTGAACCTAGGGCCTCATGTGCATTAAGCAAACACACCACCAGTGAACTACATACATTTCCAGCCCTTGAATACTCTTATTTACAGTCTGTTGCAAACATGCTCTTAGTATTAACATAGAGAATATCTAACTGAATTTACAGCATATTTATCTAATAATGAAGAACAAACATAGGCCTAAAAATAGGCACTCAAAGAGATGCCAAAGTTAGGCATTTACATGTTTTCTTATTCAGGAGTATTTTCTCAGTGAATAAAGAGCCATGCAGATGTTCTTCAGGAATTTTCTTTTTACTTTGCATAGGGTTTGAATGAGCTTGGTAATTTAGCTTCCCAGTCTATAGAATAGGAGTTACACATATAGAAGCTCTGGAGTAGAGGAAGAACCTGCTAGAGGCAAGTCAGGCAAAGAAAGCAGATATCCCTTCTATCCTTAAAAAAGAAGGAGCAGGAAGAGGGGAATTTACCTTTACTCTCCCTAATTTTGACAAAGGGGAAAGTTTCTGTTTTTTGGAAAACTTATTTTAGGAGACGGTGTGTGTGAGACAGAAACCTTATTCTTTGACACCATAATAAAAGGTGAAGGCCCAATAGTCACCGGCTTTGCTATAAACTATACCATCAGTTGTATAATATAAAAATGACTTTCATGTACAGTGTGTTTCTATTCAGTGTCACTACTGTTACAAAATTCTGCAATTTCATTTTGTTTGGGGGTGTATTTGAAAATGCCATGTAGTTGATGATAAAGCAGGGTCTGGTGACATGTTTCTACATAGGTAACTTATTTTAGAGTTTTGTGAAGTCCTTTCAGAATGACCAAGTAGTAGGGTTTCAAATAGCAAAACGGAGGTCAGAACTCTGATATTTTCAGGATAGCTTTTGTTTTTATCATTTAAGCACACTGTATTTATTTTTACTTTATTCCTGAACCAATTAACTAAATAGTAGGTGATTGGAACAAAATTCCTCAACCTGACTTCTGATTTTGTTGCCAGATAGGTAAGTGGGAGACACTTCTTGAAATGCCAAACACAGTGACATCTCAGGCTTTTAAGACTGTACTGTTCAAATTATTAAAACAGTACTGTTCAAATTATTTGTTAGTGTTGAACATGGTGCATTATGACAAATTTTGATGTATACTGTTTTGCTTTGATAACATCTGGCTTTATTTGATGAGGAAGACAAAAAGTATGGAACTTATGGTTTTCTTGTTTAAAATAATAGAATCTGAATGTTGGAAGCAGAGTTGAAGGTCATTTAGTGCAATTTCTGCCTTAACTTACATTATTGATGTCTCTTACGAATTGGCCCACTCACCATCCAACAAAAGACATGGTACATTTGTAAAAAAAAAATCTATAAACATTCCGCCTGCCAAGATCCACAGAAAAGCATGCAGTTAGCTGGCAAGACAGCAACAGCAAGTGGTGACAGCCCAGATCTGGATGCTTTGTTGTCACCATCTTTGGAAGGAGGATGAGTCAGAGTTTATATTTTGATAATGCCAATCCTAATACTATCTCCTCTAAAATATATTTCCATTTTTTATCAAAATGACAATATTTAACCAGGGTTTTTAGAGAGAACCCTGTATGCGGTAAGGTATTAAAGACCATTCTCATGAGCTCAGCACCAAACTCGATTACACTGAGCATCTCCGAAAAGGACACAGGAGACATGAGAGCAGCTTTCTTCTGTTTCAGGCAAGCAGATTCCCTACTGTTACAGAATGACAGCAGATTTACACAATCTCTGCTGTATTTTTTGGCTATGCAAATAAGAGGAGGGGTAATAAACCAAAGCAAAAGGCAGGCAGCTTGTAGCAAAATATGTATCAGGCTTGTTGTTGTTGCTGTTAGGTGCCATCGAGTAGGTATCCGACTCATAGCGACCCTCACAGGGTTTTCAATGGCTGACTGTTTCGGGATTGCCTTGGGAGTGGATTGCCAGGCCCTTCTCCCATAACAAATACAGTATGATTCCACCTATATGAGGTAGCTGTTGTTGTTGGGTGCCGTCGAGTCGGTATCCAACTCATAGCGACCCTCATAGGGTTTTCAATGGCTGACTGTTTTCGGGATTGCCTTGGGAGTGGATTGCCAGACCCTTCTCCCATTCATGCGGTGCTGGGAATTGAGCTCGGGACCTCAGAGACTGCAGCGCGGTGCTCTACCAACTGAGCTAAATCCCAGCCCCGTATCAGGCTTGGTTATATAGAAATTAGAGAAAGGACACTTTGCAATTTTTGAAGGATTAGAAAAGCCTGTGATAACCCATTTACTTGCATTCCTTTAACTCTGAGCAGGGATGTCTAATGAACATATTCCTGAGAAATATATTTTTTATATGGAATCTGGTGATCAGAAACCTAGAGTTCATTCAAACAGCATGGAGTCTTTCATGAAGGAGAATGTAGTACTAAGTATAATCTGCATTGTTTATCTGGGATTTATTCCACTGTCCGAATGCAGTACTGGTGTTTCCTGAAAAAATATTCCTAAGGGAGAATGATAGGTGGGAAGTGGAATGGGCTTTTGAAACTTTGTACTCTGTACTAATAAGCTAAAAAGAAGAGGGCTGAGACAAGGAAAAGATGGAACAAATGGACAGTACTCTCAGCATCTATTTCTTCTTTCAGCCATCTAGGGAAAATACATTCCTTTTCTCCTTTTTGTTAAAGCATTTACTCCTTTGAAAAGCAACACGCCTCCATAAATACAGAAATATCCAACATGCAGATTTTTAATTTATCACAGTCAACCCACTCAGATCAGAACTGGCCCATCACTGAGATCAAAAACAGAACAGTTGCCACATCCCAGAAACCTCCCTCTGGTTCCTTCCCAGTCACTATCTCCTCCAAAAGTGATGTCTGTGACGATTTCTAAAATCAATAGATTGGTTTCACCTCTTTTAAAAATTGTATTCAAGTGGAATCATACAGGATGTACTCTTTGTGTTCAGTTTCTTTCACTTAAAGTTATGTTTGTGAGGTTCATCTCTATTACATGTAGCAGTGGTTTGCTCATTTTCACTACCATGTAGAATTGCAGTTATGTGTCACTTAACAATGGGACACATTTTGAGAGAAACAGGCAGTTTCATCATTGTGTGATAATCACACAGTGTACTTACACAAACTAAGATGGCTATAATATCACTATATAATATAAGGCTATGGGGTACCAATGTTTACTAGGTCCATTATTGACTGAAGTGCCGTGTGACACATGACTGCATTTTGTATGACTATATCACAATTTAGTTACTTATTCTATTGTAATGGACATTTGCCTCATTTCTATTGTTGAGTGATTATAATTGGTACTTCTATGAATATTTTTGTATATGACTTAGGTTTACATATGTTTATATGTTTGTTGAGTGTAGAATTTCTGGATTATTGAGTATGTGTATGTTTTGGTAGATATTGATAATTTTCTAAAGTCATTGTAACAATTTATATCTTCTCTAGCAGCCTATGAACATTAGGGTGTTCTACAGTTTTTTGTTTTTATTTTTGTTTTTGTTTTTTTGGTACTGGGGGTTGAAGCCAGGAGTGCCTTGCGTTTGCATGCTCTGCAAGTGCTGGATCACTTAGCTGCATCCTCAGCCCATTTTTTTTTTTTACTTTTTGAGACAGGGTCTCACTAAGTTAAGCAGACTGCCTCTGGTCTCAACTTGCGATCCTCCTCCTTCCACCTCTGGAGCCACTGAGATTATGGGCGTGCACCACTGCCCGGCGTGTTCTACATTCTTGATGACATTTGATATCATGTGTGTGTGTGTGTGTGTGTGTGTGTGTGTGTGTATGTGTGTGTGTGTACATATACATATATATGTTCATGTTAACATTTCTAGTGAGTATGTAGAAATCTCTGTGTGCTTATTTACTTGTTTGTTTGTAGCAGTCCTGGGGATCAAACCCATGGCCTTGCTCATGCCAGTCAAATGCCTTATCACTGTGCTACATCTCCAACCCTTTCCTGTCCTTTAAAAAAAATTACTGAGGGGCTGAACCCAGAGTCTTCTTACACATGATAGGCAAGTGTTCTACCACTGAGCTGTATTCCCAGCCCCTTTTCTATTTTTTTTATTTTGAGACAGAGTCTCACTAAGTCTCATGGGCTGCCTATGGCCTGAAAGTTGAAATCTTCCTGAGTCAGCCTTGCAAGTAACTGAGATTACAGGCATGAACCCCCATTCCTGGCTTATCTTTCTTTTTGAATTATAGGAATTCTTTATCTATTCTGGATATGATTCTTTAACCAAATATATTTATTGCAAATATTTCTCACAGTATGTGGTTTTTGTTTTTAGGAGGAAGATTTTTAAAATATTTTTTCCTTAAAAAATATCAATCATAACAAAAGCAGAGATTAATCTAATTAATCTCCATCTACCCAGCTTCAACATATTCAATCTTGTTTCAGGTATATTCCTTCTAAAAATCCTATTCCATTGTGTTAATCTGCTCCTTTTTCCATTGTTTATTAGTTGTTTTTTTTTTTTTTCCCCTCAGTACTGAGGTCTAAATCTAGGGCCTTGTGAATACTTTGCAGGTGCTCTACTACTGAGCCCCAGCCCCATTTTTATTTTTTATCTTGAGACAGAGTCTCACTAAGTTATGCAGGCTACCTGTGGTCTCAAACTCATGATCCTCCTGCCTCCACCTCCAAAGTCACTGAGATTATAAGTGTGAACCATTGCACCAGGCTTTTTTTAGGCCTTTGAAATTTAATTCAGCAATCATTTATTCTTCATATATTGATGGAATGATATCCAATTTAATCAATAATTAAATTCAATGAATGTATTTTTGTACTTGTATTACCTGAGCTCTCTGCATATAGTGACTCTGTTGACCACTCACTCCTTGAAATTCCTTTCCCTTAGGCCTCTATGGTATTACCCTACCTGGTTTACACCTACTTCTCTGAAACTTCCTTCAGAATTTTTATTTTGCTCTGATGCTGGGGATCAAACCCAGGGCCTGTGTGTGCTAGGTAAGCACTCTACAACTGGGCTACATCCTTAGCCTTTACTTCAGAATTTCCTTCCTGGCTTTTTTTCCTCCCTTGCCCCTTCATAGTTATTGTTCTCCCAGAAATCCACTCTAGTATTCAATTCATTAAGATGATTTTGTTAGTTCTCATGTCCTTGATTTCCACTTACATGCTGATGGCTTCTGAATCCATATGAATCCATATCTCCAGTCCAGAACATTCTATTTTATCCCGGATTCCTATTTAGACCATCTTCTGGCTATCTCACTTGGATGGCCTATGTATTAGTTACTTTCATGTTACTATGACAGAATTATTCACAGAAACAACTTAAGGAAGGAAAGATTTATTTTGGCTCATGGCTACAGAGGATTCAGTCTATAGTTGCTCATGCAGTGGGAGCATGTTGCAGAGGAGTGCCTTTCATATCACAGTGGAACAGAAAGCTAGGAGCTAGACAGGAAAGCAGCCAAGGGTAATAAACCCCCAAGGGACCACCCCCACTGACCTACTCCCTCTAGCTAGGTCCCACCTCCCACAGTTCCCTCAATCTTTCAAAATAGTGCCACCAGTTGGAAAGCAGGTGTTCAAACACATAAGCTCATAGGGGACATTTTTTATCCTAACCATAATATTCTGCCCCCTGCCCCAAAAGGCTGATGGCCATCTCAGAATACAAAATGCATCTAGTCCATCTCCAGGAATCTCTAATGTCCTGACAGTTCCAACATTGTTCAAAAGTCCAAGTGCAAAGTCTCTTTTGAGATTCAAGGAAAACTCATAGCTATGAACCCATATAAAATAAGAAAGTTACATCCAAGATACAATAACATGAAGTAAATATTCCAACTTTGAAAGAGAAGAATGGGGCATAGAAAGGAGGGATGTGACCAAAGCAAGACTGAAACCCAGCAGGGCAAATATTAAATCCTGTTGCTCCATGTCCAGCATCTCAGGCATATGGTGACACATTGTGAGCCCCAATAAGCTTGGGCATCTCTGCTCCTATGACCTTGCCATTTTTACCCCACATTGCTCCTCCCAGCCCAGGTCCACTTGTTGTGGGCAGATTTCCTTAGTAAGTGTTCTGTTTCTGTCATCTCTAATTCTCTAGAGTCTTCATTACAGTTTTGGCTACACTTTCACCACTTTACACATTGCCCTCCCACTGCTTCATGCAGGGAATCTGACACTGCTACACATTGCCTGGTCTCATAGGCTTTCCTCTGGAATCTTGCTGGAAGCCTCCATTACTTCATAACTCTTGTATTCCACATGCCTGAAAAACAAGCACCATATGGACAATGCCAACTTCTGCTGGCAGCTTGAGCAGTAAACAGGTCCCCTTGGACAGTGGCTGGAGCAGCCTCTGAGTGCTTGGATGTCTGAGTCCACAAAAACAGTTCTCTAGGCAGCCCTGGGTGAGCAGAATTCCTGGAGGCACTCTCTTTTCAAAGGTAAGTCTTTTAAATGAGTTTGCAGTTTTAAACCTTGGAGCCTAAAATAGATGGAGTCTTGTAATTACTGCCCTCAAGTCACCATTCCTATTGCCCCAGTGCAAAGTGCTTGGCCTCTCTTTAATGGCACTAATTTCTTAACAACTGTGGCAACTTCAAATGTGGTCCTTTTCTGGTCAGAATGTACATTTTGTTCACATCTTTCATCTCTGACTTTTTGCTCCAAATACTCACTGTAAGCGTGACTAAAACCAACCAGCAATAGCCATGCCACAGCCTGAATACTCTGCTGTCTTGAAATTTCCTCCACCAAATTAGTCCACTACTTTTGAATTCAGCCTCACTTGAATTTTCAGGACATGGGCAAAATGTAAATAAATTCTCTTCCAGAATGTAATATTAATGGCCTCTAGTCCAGCTCCCAATAGAGTTCTTATTCCCACCTGAAACCTCAAGACCTTGGCCTTTACTGTCAGCATTCTGGCCTTCTGAGCTCCCATAAGAGTTGTCCACTATGCTCTTCTTACAGCATTCTAGGGATTCTCTAGCCCACATCTCCAAACTCTTCCAAATTCCTCCTGAAAACCAGTTCCAAAGTCCTAAGAACCACATGGTCAGGTTTATCAAAGCAACAGCCCCATTTCTCTGGTACCAATTTTCTATATTAGTTACTTTTGCATCATTATGATAAAATGCCTGATAGAAACAACTTAAGGGAGGAAAGATTTATTTTGGCTCATGGTTTCAGAAGATTCAGTCTATAGTTTCTCAGCCCCATGTGCTTGAGCAGAACATCATGGCAATAGGAGTGTGTTGTAAATAACCTTTCACATCACAATGGAACAGGATGCAGAGAACTAGACAGAAAGCAGTGAAGGGTAATAAACCTCCAAAGGTCCACCCCCACTGACCTACTTCATCCAGCCAGGTTCCACCTGCCAAAGTTTTGACAACTTCCCAAAATAATGCCTCCAGCTGAGGATTAAGTGTTTAATTACATGAGCCCATAGGGTACATTGCCTATTCAAACCATAGCACCTAAGGCAAATGGTTGATTGCCCCCCAACTCCTATCCATTCTTCCATTACAATAGATTAAAAAAAAACCTTATTAGCCTTTATTTTGTTTAGATAAGTTTCACAGGAAAATATCACAAAAAGCACAGAGATTTCCCATATACTCTCTGCTCTCTCACATAAGTACCCTCCCTTATTATCAACACCCCCCATAGAGTGGTACATCTGTAACAATTAGTGAATCTATATTGACACATCTTTCACTCAAAGTTCATAGCATACGTTCAGGATCACTCCATACTATACATCCTGTGGGTTTGGACAAATGTATACTGACATATCCATCATTTTAGGGCCACACAGAATAGTTTCACTGCTCTAAAAATCCTCTATTCTCCACTTACACCTCTGCCTCCATCCCTGGCAGTCATTGATCTATTTATTGCCACCATAGTTTCATGTCTCCCAGATCTCATTTAAATGCTCAACTTATGACAGTATTACATACTGATAAACTCATCATAAGTTGAAAATATCATAAGTCAAAAATACATTTAATATACCTAATCTACCAAACATCATAGCTTGCAACACAGTATACTTTAAGCGGTTATTTACCTTTATGTGGCTCACTGGGAGCTGTGGCTTGCTGCCCCTGCCCAGCATCATTACAGAGGATGGTACCATGTAATTCTAGCCTAGGAAAAGTTCAATATTAGAAATTAAAATGCATATTGTTTTCACATAATAATAAAGTCAAAAACTTGCAAGTCAAGCCATCATAAGTCAGGGACCATCTGAAGATGGAATCACACAGTATGTAGCTTTTCAGACTTCCTTCTTCATTTAGTAATATACATAAATTTCCTCCTTATCTGTTCATGGCTTTATAGTTTGTTTCTTTTTAGCATTGAACAATATTCCATTGTCTGGATGTATTACAGTTTATGTATTCACCTAATAAAGTTCATCTGGGTTGCTTCCAGGTTTTGAAAATTAATAAAGCTGCTATAAACATCTGTGTGCAGGTTTTTGCATGAATGTAAATTTTCAACTTCTTTGAATAAATACCAAGTGGTGTGATGATTAAGAGTGGGTTTAGCTTTGTAAAAAAATTAAAAATTAAAAAATTAAAAAATTAAAAACCTGACATATTGTCTTCCAAAATGGCAGAATCTTGCATTCCTATTAGTAATGGATGAGAGTTCTTATTGCTCCACATCCTTACCAACATTTGGTGTTTCCACTGCTCTGGATTTTGGCCATTGTAGTAAGTGTGTAGTGATATTTAATTCTAATTTACATTTCCCTGATGACACATGATATAGAAAATCTTTTTATATAATTTTTTGCCATCTGCATACATTAAGATCTTTAACCTTTTTTTTTTTTTTTTTTTTTTTTTTTTTTTTTTTTTTTTTTTTTTTTTTTTTTTTTTTTTTTTTTTTTTTTTTTTTTTTTTTTTTTTTGAGAAAGTCTTGTTGTGTAGCTCCAGACTGGCTTGGAACTTGCTATGTAGAACAGGCTGGCCTCAGCTTCCTGAGTGCTGGGATTACAGGTATGAGCCACACACTCTGCTTGATCTTTAGCCTATTTTTTAATTGAGTTGTTTCTCCCCTTTATTGTTGCATTTTAAGAGTTCCTTGGGTGTTTTGGTAACAGTCTTCTATCGGATACATCAATAATAAATATTTTCTCCCATTTTCTGTGGACCATTTCTCTCTTGGCAGCATTTCTATGGATTATCTTTTTATTTGCTTGAGAAGTTATTATATTTAATGAAATCCAGCTTGATTCTTTCATTTGTTGTGCCTTTTGTGTCATAACATCATCATATCCAAGGCCATCTAGATTTTCTCCTATGGTATCTTCTAGGAGTTTTACAGTTTTGCATTTAATATTTATGTCTGTGACCCACAAAGTTATTTTTTGTGTAGGATGTAAGGGTGTGTATAGATCCATTTTGTGATGTGTGTTTGGATGTCTAGTTGTCTCAACATCATTTTTTCAAGACTATCTTTTCTCCATTATATTGCCTTTGCTCATTTTTCAAAGACAAATTAACTATGTTTGGGGGTTATGTCTAGGATGTCTATTATGTTCTATTAGTATATTTATCTATTCTTTTGCCAATAATACATTGTCTTAATTGTGATATTATTATAACTTTTTAATAAGTGTTGAAGTCATGTGCTATCAGTATCAACTTTGTTCTCCTTCAATATTGAGTTGGCTGAGTATTTTGTCTTTCCATATAAACTTTAGGGGCTAGAGGTTAGCTCAGTTGGTAGAGTGCTGCTCTGCACTTTCTGAGGATCCTGGTTTGATTTCCAGCACCATAAAAATGGAAGAAGGATGTGGCAGTCCACTCCCCAAAACAATCCCAAAGTAGTCATGAAAAGCCTATGAGGGTCGCTATGGGTTGGACCCAACTCAACAGCACCCAACAAAAACAACAACATATAAACCTTACAATTAGTTTCCCATATCCACAAAATAGTTTGCTGAGATTTTAATTAAGATTGCATTGAATCTGCACACCAAGTTGAGAGAACTGACATGTTGAAGCTATCAAGATTTTTTTATTCATGAACATGAAATATCTACTTTTTTATTTTATTTTTTAATTCAAACTTTCAAAATTTCCCTCATGTAGATATTGCACATATTTTGTCATACTTATACCTAAGTACAATGGTACCCTGGCACTCGACCACAATCCGTTCTGGAAGGTTGGTTGAGTACCAATCAGTTTGAGTGCCAACCACTATTTCCTATAATAATGTAAATGTACTTATTGGTTCCATCACCATACTGAATGGCTAGTTCAGACACACATAAGCCACTCACATATTAGCAATCTCTTCTTTTTTAGTTCAATTTTTGTTCTTCCTGTTTTCCTCTTTCATTCACTTTTAGGACTAGAAAGTTTCTTGGGTGCCATGATGACTTTATGGCATATATACATAAAAGAAAAACCAGATCATGAACACACTACCAGACCAGGGCTTTACAGCTTGGAATTAGTGTGCAAAATGACATTTTCCTTTTCGTTTCACTTGGAATCACCATGGGTAAGTGTAGCATCTTGTATAGATTTTAGCATGGTGATCAAATACTGAGTAAGTGGTTGAGCACCAAACCAGAATTCTTTAGAAAATATTAGTTGAGGACTGAAATGTTTGAGCGTGGAGCAGTTTGAGTGCCAAGGTACCATGATATTTCATTTGGGGGGGGGGGAAGTGCTAATAACGTAAATTATATCGCATGACTTTTTTTGTCTATTGTTTTTCTCATGGTGTTGAGGAACCAAACCCAGGGCCTCATGCATGCTAGGCAAGTGCTCTGTCACTGAGCTACATCCCCAGACGTTTTTCTCTCCACTCTTCTTTTTTTTCTATCTACTTTTCTTTCTTTCTCTCACTTTTTTCTCTCACTTTCTTTCTTTTAGTATTTTATTTTAAATTTCAAGTTCCAGTTGTTCATTGCTGTTATATAGGAAACAATTAACTTTTGTTTATTATCTTTGTATCCCATAACCTTGTTATAATTACTAAAAAGTTCCAGGTTTTTTTTTATCAATTCCTTTGGATTTCCTCCATAGATGATTATATCCTATGTGAACATAAAGCACTTTATTTCTTCCTTCTCAATCAATATGCCTTTTCTTTCCTTATTGCATCACCTAGAACTTCCAGTATGATGTTGATAGAGGTGGTAAGAAAGTACATTCTTGTCTTGTTCCTGATCCTTTTCTTAGAATTTTTGAACCAATACCCAGTTCTCAACTATATTTCTCGGCCTACTTTGTAGATAGGTGCAGTCAGTGTGACAACTACTGGCCAATGGAATGTAAATAAAAGTAATGCATACCACTTCCAGATCTTGACTTAAAACACTGTACATATGGATTATCACTTTCTTTTCTATACTTTCAGTCTGCTAGATATGGTAATAACTGATACATCCTTCAAAGTTAGATGTGACCAGTGGATAGAGTTGCCTCACCAGCTTAAGTTTCTGTGTGACCTCACAGAACAAATCTACCCTAATATGAAAATTACTGGACTACTGTACAAAACAGAACTAAATGCCTATTTTAAGTTATTGCATTTTTGGTTCAGTATTATAGCATTTTAGCCTTTATTATGCCATACAAATCACATCATATCCAAAATTTGCTGATCGTCTTTTTGTCTAAATATCCTGTGCTATAGTGTCAGTCTGAGTAAAGCCTCCTGCAGCTTAGTCATCTTTCCTCTCTCAAACCCCATATCCAATTTTCGTAAGTGCGGTTCATTATATTTCTTAAGAATGAGTCAGAATTTTTACTCTGGCCATGATGGAGTAACTTGTGCTGGACTAGTTCTTTTGCCATAAACAACTATAATACCAGACAAAAATATATAAGATAGTTATTTTCAGGCAGTGGATAGCAGGCAAGACAAGACTGAGATCCCTGAGAGAAGTAACAGAGTAAGTGCCACAATTACACAGCTTTCAGCATAAGACACTTTCCTGTCCATACTGCAGAAAGCTCTAGTCTAAGCAAAGTATGGTGGCTCCAAAGAAATTCAGGTATAATGTTGCGTGTATCTGTAGTTTCTTAAAAAATTCATATTGTTGTATAGTACATCATATGAATATCTCACAATTTATGTATTCATTTTATTGTTAACGAGCATTTAAATTGTTTCTAGTTTTTCTATTATGAGTAAAGCTGCTTTAAATATGACTTTCAATGTACATGACTTTCAATGGACATAAGCATTTATTTATGTTGAGTATATATTAACAGGAGAAGGATGTCGCAATCCACTCCCCAAGCAATCCTTTTATTGAAAACCCTTTGAGGGTCGCTCTGTGTCGGACCTGACTCGACAGCACACAACAACAACAACATATAGTAAGGGACAGAATTGTCTATCCAAAATTATATATGATTAGCTTAGAATATGCTGCTCATTTTCCAAAGTGGTGTTACCAATGCATACTCTAACCAGTAATGTATAAGAACTCTTTTTGCTCCATATCATTTTTCAGCACTTGATATTGTCAGTGCTTTTTATATTAACCATTCTTGTGTATAGTAATATTTCATCATGGTCCCAATTTTTGTTTCTCAGATGAATAATAATGTTGATCTTCCTTTCATACTCTCACTAGCAATTTGAATATCCTTTTTTGTGAGGTGGCCTACCCATGTATTTTGCTAATTTTAAAATTTAAACCTGTTTTCCTTTTATTTTTTTTCTCCTTTTTTCTTTCAGTACTTGGGAGTCTCATGTATGCTAAGCAAGTGCTCTCCCACTGAGCTGCACTCCTAGTCTTATTTATTTATTTACTTATTTAGAGGAAAACAAACAGTAAAGACAGTATCCTCTAAGCTAACAAAAGAAGAATATGAGTATATAGTGACTTTCTTTTTTATCCACCTGCTGATAAAAGTTTAACTATCTATTGTGCATTTATTTGAAAGAACTTGACAACCTAACCTTCATTGTCGTATATAGCTATGTACCTAGAATTCATGTACCTAGTATTCATGAAACATGTTCTATTTCTTTCCAATTTTTCAATGTTTAAACCCAATGACTAAAGAGAAATTAGTTTTCCATATCTAATTTCTGCATACATGTGAAAACATGCAATAATTCTTTTTCAGAGAGTGGGTTATTACACTGAAGATGATGATCTCCAAGTCATCCATTGTGTTGCAAATGCTGCAATTGTATTCTTCTTTATGGCTGAACAGTACTCTATAGTATATATATACTAAAATTTCTTAATCCTGTCATCTGTTGGAGAACATCTGGGCTGATTCTAAGTCCTTGCAATTGTAAACAATGCTGCAATAAACAGGAGTGCAGGTGTCTCTACAGTATGTTTTGACTTCCTTTGGGTAAATACCCAGTAATGGGATTGCTGGATCAAATGGTAGTTCTGTTTTTAGTAGTTAAAGGAAACTCCATATTGATTTGCATAGTGATTGTACTAGTTTACAGTCCCACCAGCTGTGTAAGAGGGTTCCTATTTCTCCACATCCTTGCCAGCATTTGTTGTTGTTAGTTTTGTTGATGTTAGCCATTCTGACAGGAGTAAGATGGAATTTCAGTGTCATTTTATTTTCATTTCCCTGATAGTTCAAGGTACTAAACATTTTTGTTTTCATATGCTTGTTGGTGGTTTGTATTTCTTCTTTTGAAAACTGTTCAGTTCTTCTGCCCACTTATTATCTACAGCCATATCACTCTGGCATCTGATCTGATCAGATCTTGGAAGCTAAGCAGCGTTGGGCCTGGTTAGTACTTGGATGGGAGACCACCTGAGGATATGGGATGCTGTAGCATTGGGAAAAGGACCTGGCAGCTCAATCCCCATAAATCAGCCAATGAAAACCCTATGAATAGCAGAAAGCACTGACAATAGTGCCAGGCATGGCACAGTGTCTGGTAGTGTTTCTGTTGTACATAGGGTTGCTATGAGTCAGACTTAACTCAATGGTACCTAACAGCAACAACAGCCCACTCTTTTATTGGATTATTCATCTTCTTAATTTAATTTTTTGAATTCTTTATATATCTTAGATATGAATCCTCTATTTGATGTTTAAATAGCAATGTTTTTTTTTTCCTTCATATAGCCTGTATTTTGTTGTTTCCTTTGTGGAGCAGAAGCTTTTTAATTTCATGTAATCTCATTTGTCTATTCTTGGTGCTATTACCTGGGCCATTGGAGTTTTATCGAGAAAAAAACTTGCCTATGTCTATATGTTGGCATGAACTACCATCTTTCTCTTTTAATAATTTCACAGTAACCAATTTTAGGTTGAGGTCTTTGATCCATTTTGATTTGGTTTTTGTGCGGGATGAAAGGTGTGTATCTATTTTCACTCTTCTACATGTGGACATCCAGTTTTTCAAGGACCATTTGTTGAAGAGACTATTTAGTAAGACCCTGTTTCAAGATAACAAACAGAAAAGGGGCTGGGAGTGTAGTGTAAAGAGGCCACTGAGTTGACAGGACCATTGCCATCTTAGGTAGCCTCCCCTTGAGAAACTATATACTGGAAGAATTTTAACTATTTGATTTTACTGGCTGCAATTAAATTGTTAATTCTTAACTACTGAATGATTACCTATTAGCCTCCCATTCTGCTTCTGTACCACGCTCCTTGAACAATAGAACTATTACCTGAGTGATTGCTTGCTATAGAGCTGCTTTTTTGTTTCTGTTCTCATGATACAAATTACACCAGGAACTTGGAAATTGTGTGTAAATCAGAATTATGTACAAATCATACAGGTTGGAGATTGTAAACTTGGTAAAATTTGCCTTTATAAGCCCCCAGTAACTATTCCTGGGGAACACTAATCCTCTGTGACTGCTGGCTCAATAAAGACTCCCTTTTAATTGGCTATTTGCTTCTTGTGGTGTGTTTCTGATCTCAGGTTACAACAGTAGCTCAGTAGTAGAGCACTTACAAAGCATGCACAAGGTTCAACTTCCAAATACAAAAAATAAAGTCTATCTTCTGATTCACTTATTGTTTCTTGAGTTGTGTGTAATCTGATGCTTATTCAATGGAGTTCATTCAGCATCTAAGCCTTTTATTTTAATTATCATATGTTTCATGCCTATAAATTATTTAAAACTTTTTTCAACATTGGTCTGCTATTGTGTGGCTTGAATACAAAATGTTTCACAAGGCTCTTGTTTGACACTCAGAAGCCACTGCACCCATCATCCAGAGGGGCCCAGCTACTGCTTGAATTGGCATCAACTTGGCATTGCCCACATGGTGCTGGTTCTGCAGGCATGCACAATGCAAATGAAACACAGCCTGGGAGGCCAGGCAATGTAGAACTGGGTTGGATTCTCTGTGGGTTGCCCCAAAAGGGGCTGTGAAGGTGAAGCTCAAGCTGCAGTGGTGACTACTGGAAAGTTGGAGATTCCAGCAATGTGCAATGTCTGCCAAGGAAAGCTGCTGGCAACAAGTGGAGCCAGCCTTAGAGGCCACATAGCCTGCAAATGAGAAGGCCATATGGATGGAGCTTCCCAAACATGTTGCAGCCCAGATGATGCCACTACTTGTGCTAGATGCCAGACATGGAGCTACAGGCTTTAATGTGTGCTCTCTTGGGTTTTGGTTTTGCTTTGGTCTGATCATTCCTTGGTGTACACAGATTCTTCCCTTTTGGGATGGAATATTTACTCTGTGCCATAGTATGTTGGAAGAATGTGTTGTGTGGCTGGTTCCTTCTGACTAGATGTGGAATGGATAAGATGACTGGAATCTTGGCCATCTTGATATATAACACCTAGACTGACCTCAGGGGCCAATGGCTCTGCAGCCATGGCAATGTGCTATACAGAGAAGTTAGGCCTATTATAATGATAATGTAGCTATCAACATTCCCTCTTGGAGGGAAAGGGAAAGAAGGTCACAAGGCCTCACAGGGACCCCAGAAAAACCTTCCTTGAAGGTGCCAGTCACTAACCTCTCTTGCCCAGCTGTATATGATGCTAAGTTATATAAAGAGATAAAAGATTGGCTGAGGGAAGTACTTGATGGTAGTGCAGCTTTGCATGGGACATCTTGGTAGGAACTTCTCATAAAGGATTCTTCCTTTTGATGGAGCTGTATGTAAAGGCTGTCCATGAGTAATCCACACTTTACAAGCAACCCCAACAAACTCATTTTCACAAAGTTTAACGTGATCCATCCTTTGCTCTGTGTGCAACCCTTTGGCTTTTACTCAATAGTATATAACTTTTTTTTTTTATTTTACAGGGGATCACAGTTAAGAGTTTGCCTTGAGTCTCAGTAGAGACTTTGTGTCAGCAGGTTTAGGGGTGCTCTGCCCAATATTACTGCCTCCCCTGAGGAGTTCCCTTTCTCAGGATATGCACTCAGGGGAGATGCCGAATCCTTGTCTTGGTCACTGAAAAGAATTTCAGGATGAAAGAGAAAAGTGAAGCAGAGTTCTAAGCTTCTCAGATAAAGGGTAAAGAGAGAGTACATGCTTTAGAGTGAGCATGGGCATTGAGAGAGAGAGGTGCATCTGGGTGCCTTTACAAAGGAGATATATATATATACACACACACATATATACATACATATATTGGATACATATATATACATACATATACTGGATGGATATATATATATATATATATATATATATATATATATATATGACTTTGTGACTTTTTCTACCTAGGTTTAAGGATTAAACAAGGTTTTAAAATTAAGTAGAGTAAAAGATTTACTAAGCGCCTGCAGCTGTAGCCCTGTGGCATCCGATCCCATCAGATCTCGGAAGCTAAGCAGGGTCGGGCCTGGTTAGTACCTGGATGGGAGACCGCCTGGGAACACCAGAAGCTGTAGGCTTGGGAGAAGGACCTGGCAACCCCCTCCCCCCAAAAAAAAATCAATCTGCCATTGAAAACCCTATGAACAGCAGAGAAGCACTGACAATAGTGTTTCCCCTATTGTACAGATGGTCGCTATGAGTGGGATACCGACTTGACGGCACCTAACAACAACAACAACAAAAGATTTACTACAAAAGGAAACATGAGCCAGTTTTCCTATTCTTCTTATCCTAAAGAATTTCCTTGTATAAGTTAAATTGTAAGGTGATTTTATTGGGTGTAGTGTTTATGTAGTGTTTAGGGTTGGGGATAGAGGAGGGATGTTAGTAATGTTAAACTTAAAGGTCGTAAACATTCAGGGCCTAAGCAAGCATAGACTGTTTGTTGTTTCCAACACTCTTGTTTGAGAGCCCTAGGAAGATGAGAATTGTCTCCACATGGGTAATAGCAAAAATCAATCCACCACTGAAAACCCTATGAACAGCAGAGAAGCATTGACAAATGTTTCGCCGGTTGTATGTAGCATTTTGCCTGTTGTACGTAAGGTCGCAATGAGTTGGATGCTGACTTGACGGCACATAACAACATCAACAACAAAAACAGGCAATCTTTACTGATCTTGTCAGTTAGGTACTGACAACACATGGGGGTTCTGAGCAGATTTTTTGAGTTAAAACTGTTGATTCTCAGTTGGTGGTTGATGTCATCAGATTCCAGAGTGAGAAGCTTGTCTCCTTTCCTATGTCCCCAAATTTTCTGTCTTTTTATCCTGTCTAGGTCTGTTAAATTTAATTATAGTCCATAATCTGGTTTGGTGAAATATTTAGGGAAACACTGGTTTCTATGCAGGCAATTCTCTCAGCAGCTTGTCTTCTTTTGATTGTGCTAGAATTCTTGGCTGATAAGACTCGGGCCAGGTGCCAGGGTAAAAAGCCCTTTTCTTCTCATATCTTCCAAATTTTCCCTATCTTTTTATCCTGACTCATTTGGACATGGACTTTTGAACAATGTTGGGACTGTTAAGATTTGGGGACTCTTGGAGACTCTTGGAGGTGGGATGAATGCATCTTATGAGATGGCCATCAGATTTTGGAGGCCAGGGGCAAAGTGTTATGGTTTCAGTATGAAATGTTCCCTAAGGCTCATGTTTGAATGTTCGGTCCCCAGTGGGTAGTGCTATTTTGGAACGCTGTGGAACTTTGGGAAGTGGGACCTAACTAGTGGAAGTAGGTCACTGGGGGCAAGTTTTGAGGTTTTTACCTGGGCCCCCAGTTCTAGTCCAATCTTGCTGTCTGTTCCTGTCCACCATGATGTGAAAGAGTTTTCCTCCACCACATGCTCATATCCCTGTTCCACCAGGGCTTCCCTACCACTATGGACTGAGATGCTCCAAAACAGTGAGCTAAAATAAACCCTTCCTCCCTTATCTCTGTCATATATTTTGGTCACAGCAACACAAAAGCTAACAAATACACCTGGTCAGTATTTTTATGGTCTCTATTGTTTTCATATCTTTATTTTATTTATGTATTTATTTAATTATTTTGCAGTACTACGGGTTGAACCCAGGGCCTCACACATGCTTTGCAAGCCCCTTACCACTGAGATGCACCCCCAGCCAATTTTTTACTTTATTTCCAGACAGGGTATAAAAGTTGCACAGGCTGCCTCTGGCCTTGAACTTGTTATGATCCTCTTGCCTCCATCTCCCAAGCCATTGAGATTGTAAGTCTGTGCTACTGAGACTTCTGTGCCACAGAAGGTTAATATTTTAACCATAACATTTTATAGTCTTCATTTGAGAATTCTAATATCTGAAGTGCTTTAGAATATATATGATGCTTTTAAAATTTACTGTAGGTGAGGGTTTTAGGAGTGTCTCACCACTTTGTCCAGTCAAAACCTTTGCTTCTTGTTCCCTGTATAAACATTAAAACACAGTATACTATTCTTTATAATTTGGATCTTGAATGTCTTCCAAAGGCCCTTTTTTTTTTTTTTTTTTTTTTTTTTTTTTTTTTTTTTTTTTTTTTTTTTTTTTTTTTTTTTTTTTTTTTTTTTTTTTTTTTTTTTTTTTTTTTTTTTTTTTTTTTTTTTTTTTTTTTTTTTTTTTTTTTTTTTTTTTTTTTTTTTTTTTTTTTTTTTT
>VMDO01002976.1:26234-154025 GCA_007922755.1 Pedetes capensis | reverse complement strand
TTGCATTATTACCATTCTTTGGTATTATTGGTATTATTATAATTATTTCCTGAACTATTAAAGTTAGGCTGTTTACTTTGAGGTCACCCTCTCTCTCATTCCTCACTCCTCCTTGTTCCTCCTCTCCCTTCTTTCTTCTCCCATCATCTCTTCCTTTTGCTAGATCCTTCCCTCCTCCTTTCTGCTCTCCTTGGGGCATTCTTGATTGCATAATTTTTCCCATGTGATGAGGAAATTCAATGGCGGGCTTCTCACAGACCCAGGGTACTCTACGCAGAACATTTCACTGTGGTTGTTGGTCTTGTGTTAAAAAAAAAAAAAAGTCCTCATCCATGTAGAGTAGGGCAGGCGGAGGCCCATGAAGTTACACAATGTGCCTCTGCTGTTTCCATCTGTGAAATGGGGTTGTACCCGAGAATGGCAAACGTTTGATAAAAATGAGCGAGAGTTGGAAGTACGTCAGAAAAGCACCTGCCACAGTTTGCGGCACATGTGGCCCTGAGACAGCACGTGGGAAAAGGACAGTTTGTGAAACCCGAGAGCGTGTGGGAGAATCGGTTTTTGACATGGGGAACTGGACGGTAGGGAAGCTGTGGCAAACCCTTGCCAGGACAAAAAAGAAAAAGAAAAAGAGGAAATTCCATGAAGGGTGGGAAGAGACACTTCTGGGGCAGCAGAGTTTGGGGAGCAGAGAGTTGGTGCAATTCTAGCTGAAGGATGAGAGACGCCAGGGGGCCAGGGAAGGGCAGGACAGGAACCTAGAGAAGGGGAGGGGCTGCTGGTGATCTGCAGCAGGACCTGGAATCTCTGCATGGTAAAATGTGACCTACTTGGGAGCTCTGGGTTCCAATTCCCCTGCTTTGTTTTTAGTTTAGATAACTTCTGGATTGGGCTGGGTTTAGCTCAGTTCGTAGAGTGCCACTCTGCATTTACCCAGATTCGATCCCCCAGCCCTGCAAATGGGAGAAGGATGTGGCAATCCACTCCTAAAATAATCCCGAAACAATCAGCCATTGAAAACCTGCCTGCAGCCATAGCTGGGTTGCGTCTGATCCGGTCAGATCTCAGAAGTTAAGCAGGGTCAGGCCTGGTTAGTGCCTGGATGGGAGACCACTTGAGAACACCAGGTGCTGTAGGCTTGGGAAATAGACCCAGCAAGCCACTCCCAAAAATCATTCTGCCATTGAAAACCCTATGAACAGCAGAGAAGCACTGACAATAGTGTTTTGCCTGTTGTATGTAGGGTTGCTATGAGTCTAATACTGACTCAACGGCAACTAATAACAACAACAACATTGAAAACCTATGAGGGTCACTGTAAGTCTTGACTGCACCTAACAACAACTTTTGGATTGTCACCAAATATAATCTTTTGTTATCTTAAAGAAGGGCAATAGTTTACACTCATTAGCAAGCCCTCTGCAGCCAGGTATTTTATTTGTGCTGCATGATATCCTGCAAAGAGATGGGCCCTTGTGTCCTACAGTAAGACCCACATAATGGGAGAGATAGCTCAGCGAGGGGAGCAGAAACTGCAATGGGAGTAAATGGCCGACCAACTGAATGAATTTAAGCCCTGGAAAGACAGACATGGCTTGCAGCCCACGTCATGGAGACTTTATATTGCTTTTAGTCTTGTTTTGTTTAGATGATGTTCTGTTTAAGTAACAGCTTGGGCCCCGTGCTCCCCAGAGACCCATGAGAAAATTAAACTATCATCTGGTGACACAGTCCCTGCGCTTACGGTTCTAGAATGCAAGAGAACTAACTCAGCTGCCCTGAAATGATCATTGAAACAATTTGGGAAGACGGTTTTAGAAGTTTCCGTGAAGAGGAAATAGCCTACGTTTACTCTCCTGGTTAAAATAGAAAAAGGAGGGAGGGGAGAGACAGAGAAAGTGAGAACTCAGAAAACCAAAATCATAAGTTTTAATTCGGTCGTCTCAAAAATAGCCCGGAAAAGGTGTCTTATTTTCAACTGAGACTACTCCCTTAAGGAAACGTTTGGAGTCATGTCCGCAGAAGAGATCCTTTTTAAAGTTCTGTCACTTTTAAGGGTTAGACCTTGTCCCGATTTGCTCAGATTCTCGCGTTCTTTCTTTCTTTCTCTGGAATTCCATAGACAGTAATTAAGGAACTGGAGGCCAGCAGGAGGTCAAGGAGCCTTCCTCAGTGAAAACAGGGATTGTTGGCCATGCACAACACTCCCTTTTTTCCTTGTGGTGAATAGGAGATTTGCTTAGAGCTGATGACTTATGCCTTTCTTACAAGTTATGCAGCTAGCAAGCGGCTGGGGAATCAGGCAGCAGGCAGAGAGAGGCTTAATTGAATCCAGTGTCTTCCCATTCTTCTCCTCTGGATGTTGGGCTGGGACGGGAAAGCCTGCCTGATCATGCAACTGCAGGGAACATGTTCGTAGGAGTGCCTGATCCTGACTGAGATCACAGAGCTGACAGATCGAGACTGAGACCGCTCAGCGTGGGGAGGGGGTGGGGGTGGCAGACCTTCTCAAAGCAGCCCCTTACGCCTGCTCAATGCCGAAGCCGGTAAGTTGATGTCTGCGTCCCATGGGAAAGGAAAACTTTGCTGCTGCTCCTGCCTACGATGCATCTTTCTCTTCAATTCCTCTAAATTTGTCCTCCTTCTCCTGCTTACTCCCATGCCTTATAACTCTGAGTATTCTTGCCCAGCCGGCTCACCCAGTAACCATGCATAGCTTTTGGGGGGAAAATACTAAATATTATTTTGAGACTGGGAAAGAAGGAGCGTGCATGTATTCAAGCTCTGTGGTGAGTTGCGCTGGCTTTTTGTGTGGAGGACTTGAATCCAGACAGAGCCGTATATTTATTGTTTTTCGTAAGTCTACAACTGATTAGATTCTTTCTCTTTTAAGTTTAATGCTGTGACAACTTGGACCCAGGAAACTGAAGTTTATGTGTCTGATTGTGCACTAGTTTACAAAGAGAAAGTGGTATAGTAGTCACAAGCGAGTATATTTGCTGTTGAAAATGCTTCTAAGAAATGGTTGTATGTCTTCTCTGAGGCACTGGAGATGAGGTGACTTAGTTTGGGTGTTAACTGTGAGAGTGTCGTGGGTTTGGAGCTGGGGAAGCAAACTGGGAGATTCGGCAGAGGACACAGCTGTAACTCTGCTCTCAGCACTGTGTCAAGCGGTCCCCAGAAGGGTCTAGCTGTTTCTTGCAAGTTTGGTTTAAACTTTATTCCAGTACATTCATTACTGCTGTGTCATATGGCTTTGGGAAAGCATTTATTCTGCACGTCGTAGTTGCAAGAACTGTTTGTTTTAGCGTCCGGTAAAGTATGTTTCGAGCAGCCGCGACAGGCTTACAATGATCAGCGAGGGGATGCGTTAGTGCGCCAGCGTACAAATCTTCATACTTACAGATGTGATTCATTTTGTCCCCTTTTTCCGACCATCCTGCTTGTTGCTGTGTTATAACAAGTTCTCCACGCTGGCTCCGTGGCTTTCTCATTAGAACATCACAGATGTGTCGGGGATGCACTTGTTCCAAAAGAAGCTAGGGAGAAAGGAGGCTCCACCCTCCCACTCATGCCAAATGGCCCCGCAGGCTCCCCATTCAGTGCCCTGGCAGCCGAATAGTGTGCTATCTCTTTAAAGCAGCTATAGTTTTGTGCCTTGGCTTGGTCAATTTGTTATGGTTTAAAACTGTGGAGCCAGCTGTCTGCAATCTGATGTAATGTTGCCATGGAAACCAGAAATGAAACACTTAAGCATTCACCACAGAATTACTACATATAGCATTAGCCAAAGTAATTAAAAGTTGAGCCATATGGGCTTTCGGGTGGAAAAATCTGCAGAAGAGAGGCTGGAAATCAAATGTTTCTATTTACAATACTGTAAGGTCACTTTTCCACATCCTTTGGCGGGAGAAGTTGCCCTTTTCTCTTAAAGGTTTGGGATGGAGGGGTATGCAGCTAAATAAGTTTACCTTCTTGTTTGTGGCTGATCAAACTAAAGTCACTAAAGTTCATTAAAATAATTTTGCTAAACTCTGACTCAGGGGTGAGGGGACAAGGAGGGAAGGTAATGCTATTTCGTGTTTGAATATGTGCAAACATGTACTTTTAATTTTCACTTTGGTTTATTTAAGATGCCTTCTATGTTAGCTCTGAGACTGTTTCTTAGAACCCCTTATTTTACATACAATGCAGAAATCCTTTATCTTCTATGAACTTCTTTCACGTAGAAAGATTTCTTTTATGTATTGATAATATTTTAATTTAAAAGTCACATAAATATGCTTTTTATGATTTTTTTCTCTTAAAAAATTCTTAAACTTCCCCATTTCTTATGGTGAATTTCCTGAATAAAAACCTATGATAGGCTATTTTCAGCATTTGAGAAGTGGTACATGGTTATTTGACAGGAAACATCACATGAAGAATTTATGCTTTATTTTAAAAAAAACACATTTCTTGAATGATTTCTGTTTTATCTTAGATTTTTCCTCATATAAACTGTGCTGCATCAAACTTGTCTAGTGTCCAAAATATAATAATGCAAAGGAAGCTCTTGGTTGCCAGGGTTGTGATTTGTCAATGGCAGACACCTCCAAAACCTTCAATGTTTTGGGAAAATACAAATAACATCAGTGCAAAGTCCTAAAGAGCACATTTCTCAAAAAGTAGATGGAGCACGTGAAAGCAATTAAATAAGTACCTGGAATATGTTATTTTTCCCTACAGTGAATCTGGGCAAAGGGAAGTAAGGCTTTGCGAGGGACATTCGCTTTCTGTCTTGACCTGATGTAACTATTTTCATTTCTCCCTGGAAAGTTTAATCAAGTGCACCTTTCCTACAGATATTTGTGTCTTTGTGGACTAAGTTTTTTCATTACTAATTTCTGTATCCCGTTTCGTCACATACACACCCCTGACCACAAAACCACCACTACCACCACCAACCACCACCAACAACAAACTAGGTCTGAGGAACATGTACATCACTGATTTTTATCTTGTAATGCAGCCTTCTCTGTCTTGATTACAATCTGTGCTTATTTCCTTTTCACCTGATTTCAGAATTTATAATGCCAGCGTTAGAGACATCTAGGATATACAGAGACTGTGTGTAATACCAGGTTTATTCTTCTGTTAGAATTGCTAGGCACTTGCGCTCCATCGAGAGGGTGCAGTGTTTTTAAAAGCTTGCATGTCATTCCATACACTGTGGGTTATTCAGGTGACTATTACCCAGAATGAGGGTTAACCGCGTTTTCATGCCTCTGGCTGACCACTGTGACCATTTTATCACACGTCAACAATTCAACCAAGTAAAAATGAAATTCAAACCAGACAGTACCATTATATATTTGGAGCTATACTTAATATTTTATTTCATTTTATCCTTTACATTTCAGCCAAATGCACTAAGCTTCATTGTCCAACATAACCTCCCTCCCCCATTACCTGAAAGTCCAGTTTCCATTCTTTGCTGCCAGGTAGCCAGTACTTAACTGACATGTGCATACATTTTATCTAGATATTTTAGAGAAATTGGACATGGCTATCGATATACTTGACAGACAGGAAGACTGAGAAATACCCCTGTGCTGATGACTTGCTGATAGCGTTACGCTAATTAATCATTAGTGGGTGAATGGTCTGCTGATAGTCACTCTAGGAGAAAGTACATTGGGCCATGCTGTGAGTTCCAGGGCCAGGAAGAGGGCAGGGAGAGGGTTATGTTTATCCTGCAGAGAATGCCATGGTGCTAAGAAAATATTTGTGGCCTTACAATGTCTGCCATCTTTATGCCTAAATCATTAATAGGCTATCTACCTCTCTTGTTCTGAGCTGTTGTCTACTGACTCTTTATTGCCTGTCAAATTGGGATTAACGAGAGCTTTTCTGGGGGGGAGAAGTCTCTACATTAGTCTCACATTCAGAGATGTGGTTTGTTTTTGTTTTGTTTTTTTCTGGTGTGAGTCATCTCTCTCTCCCTGCTCTTCCGTGAACTGGTTTGAGGACAGGCAAGGAGACTGTTGTTGGGATGTGTGAGATTAGCTGGACTCACAAGCTGCCCAGGGTGTGCCGAGGCTGCGCACTCCCCCAACGCCCGAGCACCCAGCCCAGGCAGCACTCTCGTTCAGTGGGAAACTCCCTTTGCTTTTCCACGTTTTGAACAGATACAGCAGAGAGGAAGCTGCATATAGAATGTCGGAGCTGACTTGGAAACGAAACCCACATTTTTGTTCACAAGGAAAGGATTGTTTTTAGCTTGGGTCACTGCTGCAGAGAATCTTTTTCTCTCCCTCTCTGTAATGTTTGATACTTGAGGGAAAACAGCTGGGCCAGAGCATGCTTGAATCGCTGCAAGGCGGAATGGGATGCTGGGGAATATGGACTGCACTGTATGGCTGGAAAGGTCAGCTTTTCCCTCCTCTCTGCTGGAGGAATGCGGGGCCGTCCTCATACGCGCCTCGTGAGCCCTCCCGAGGAACTGGAGCAGGCGGAAGGGATGGCCGTGATGTGGCAGGCAGGCCTCACAAACGGGACAGGACCAGGCTTTTGACATCGCTTCCCTTTTCCTGCCTGCTGTTTTTGATTTTCGGGAGGAGGAGGACTGGAAAAAGTCAACAGAATTCTGGTTTGGAGAAGTAGCTGATGACCACGTTCAATAGCAAGCCCTAATGGGCCAGACAGAGGAGAGAGCCTGACCCAAACCACAGCACTGTAACTGGAATCACAGGGCCAGTTCAGACAGAGAGTCCTACGGAGTTGTCCTAAAAGAGATAGGAAAGGAGTGGAATGAGACAAATGCCCCCTATGGCCGTCAGGGGCAAGGATGTGTGTTTCGTGCCTAGGACTCGATTCTATGCTGAATTAGACCTGAAGATGTGGGGTTTTGAAAACCTGTTGGGTAAATTTGTCAGTTTTCTAAGTCTTGGCACAAAGCTGCCAGGGTTCAGCCTGGTGGAGAGGCCGGCTACACCAACTGCAAGGGCCAGGCTCTGGAGCCCGTATCTGACTAACTTTTCCTCTGTTTCTTTGCCAGTCAAGAGAACAATCGGATGACGAGACTGAGGAGTCGGTGAAGTTTAAGAGGTTACACAAGCTGGTTAACTCCACTCGCAGAGTCAAAAAGAAACTAATTAGGGTGGAAGAAATGAAAAAGCCCAGCACTGAAGGTAAAAAACAAAACAAAACAAAACAAAAAAAAAACTGACTCCACCTTGGTTATTCCAGAAGAAAGCACATGGGGTCAGTTTTTCAGTAGAAACAATATATTTCAAGTAAGAAATGGACTGAGTTGTGGCGGAGGGTGACAGAATTGTCTCTGCCTGGTACCAGGGCAATGTGCAAGCCTGTTACGGAGTGATGGATCCTGGTGTCAAGCATTTTGAGTACTTAGTCATTTAAATGTGACAAAGATGGGAAATGGCTAGTATGTAACAATGAAATCCTCTCAAAGTGTGTTATATCTTTTAATTACAAGCTTGTACCACATTATATAAACCTTATAACTTCTTCTTTTTTTTTTTTTTTTTATGGTACTGGGGGTTGAACCCAGGGCCTGGCACTTGCATGCTCTGCAAGTGCTGGACCACTGAGCTGCACCCCCAGCCCTTTTTTATTTTCTTTTTTACTTTTTGAGACAGGGTCTCACTAAGTTATGCAGACTGCCTCTGGTCTCGAACTTGCGATCCTCCTGCCTCCACCTCCTGAGCCTCTGGGATTACAGGCGTGCGCCAACGCGCCTGGCCAAACCTTATAACTTCTTAGCATAAAGCCCCTACTTCCAAAGAGGACTGTGGTTCTTGCTCAGTGAATTGAGTGCAAACTCAATATGCAGTACATCTACCTTGAACAAGCAAGTGACAATCAAAGCCTGTAATATCCCTTCAAGTCCCCGAGGGGTGATTTCTTCTTCTAGTAAACAATCTCAAGTCTCAGTTCAAATGGCTTTAAGGACTTTCAATTCTAAGGGAGTCTGTAAGAGAGCTATATTGCTAGCTTGGAAGAGGAAGCAATAGTGTCAAAAGAGGTATCAGCTGGGGTTTATTGTAATGAAGAATAACCTTTGAATTATAATTATGGTAGTTGAAATCTCAACCTTATTCATCTTCCTTTATAGTAATATGCATTTGTAGCATCTTGTAAAATTCTCCCCAAAAAGATGAAATAAAAATAAGATTGCCAGGCATGGTGGCACACTTCTATAATGTCTGTAATCCCAGGCTGAGACAGGACCACAGGCTCAAGGCCAGCCTGAGCTACGTAGTGTGACCCTGTCTCCAAACAACAACAACAATATAAAAAAAGATTTTCCTGTTTGGAAAAGGGTAACAAGGGAGTTAGAAAAAAATACTGGAAAGATTATGCCTTTAAAAAAAACACATACATTACTTGTTAAAATGTCATATGTACATTGTGAGCAATTTCAAATTTTAACAGGTAGGTTTTTTAATTATTATTGTAGAAGTCTTTATGTTCCACATAAATAAAATCAAATAGTGTAGGGAACTGAACTTCCCCTTATTTGCAAAGTCAAGGGTCTCTTATGACTATTGCTACTTTCTAATGTTGTTTGGTTTTAATCTCCTAGAATAATATTTAAGGTGGGGAGTACTGTGGAAGAATGGGGAAAACAGGTGACTGGCAAGAGCGAGATCAGCTTTAGGGTTAATTTCATAAACTTGCAGCTATCTTTAATTCTAGGGTTGCATTTGAGTATCTGGCAACTTGTATTTGGCATGTTTATTCCACTTACATGTGAGTGCAAAGTTGCTTTTACATTTGGATGTTTTAATACCTGTCTGGCAGCTGTGGGTTCCACAGTGCGGAATACACCCTGATCTCCTCACACTACAGCAGGTGTTATTGAAATCTGAACATAGTGTGTTAGTTGGTACTGTTGGGGAGAACCACATGGAATTGCCAACATTCAACCTTGAGGGCACATTTTAAAACAAACCTCATGCCCACTTGCCAAAAGTCAAATCTCAGCCATAACAAATACATTGATGGATCTTGTCCATAAATGAGATACAATAGGTGAAATGCCCAGTTCTGAATCCATCACCAAGTTGACCCTTCACACGAGGTAGTCAAGTGTCCTGGGGCAGACTTTGTACTGGAGTAGCATTTTATTTTCCTTCCTCCCTCCCTCTCTCCTCCTACCTGCCTCCTCTCTCCCTCCCTTTTTTCCTCTCTTTCTCTCTTTCTGTCTTTTCTTTCTTTTTGCAATACTTGGGGAAGTGAAACCCAGGGCCTCACACATGCTTTGTAAGTGCTGTACCACTGGGCTGCGCTCCCAGGCCTTTTTATTTATCTTTTTTCTTTTGAAAGTTTTGAGCCAGGGTCTTGCTAAGGTATGCAGGCTGCCTCTTGCCTCAAACTCACAATCCTCCTGCCTCCGCTTCCCTTCTGAGTTGCTGGTATTACAGGCCCGTGCCAACTGTGCCCAGTGTAGAGTAGCATTTTAAACATTACAAAAATATCCTAATTTGTATATTTCTGAAGAATAAATCAAATCAACTATTTCTGAGAGGCCTAGTTGAAAAGAAAAGAATAGAAACACCCAAAGAGGTAACTCAAAGATGAAAAGTGATTATATATGGACTTCTGGGTGTGAATTCATCTGAGTATGAATTAGGCTTCACAGATGGAAAAGGGGCTTGGTGAGCTTCAGTAGTGAGTCCCATTTCAGTGAGTGATGAGGTAGGAAGCTGAGGTGCCAGTGACTGGCTTGTCCACATCACTAAGAGAAGCCCCAAGTGCATGCATTAGTCAGCGTGTCTGCTCCAGGCTGCCCCTCAACACCCTGCTAGCCTCAACCTCTCTCCAACTCCCGCATGATAGAATTCTCTGAAGTTCCTTATTGGCAAAGGAACTGGTCCATGGGAGAGGCTGTCTCAGTTGTGAGGACCCCCAGTTTCCCCATGCCCTCAGACTTATGGAGAGTCCATCCTGTCACCCACTCCCTGAATGCCTGAGCCGTGACTGAGCTGTCTAAATAATAATTGGCCTTCATTGAGAGCGTTCTGTGCGTCAGGCACGTCCCTAAACACTTTTCGATTTATGTCCCCTTTCAATATATCATCCCCAGAATATTCACCAGAGGCCAGCAGTCTCTCATCCTCATTTCACAAGCGAGGAAACTGAGACACCAAGAAGCTAAGGGTCACCCAGCCAGCAGGAGTAGGCCCAGAATTCCATGTGGGCAGCCTTCCTCTTCTGGGACATGCTGTTTCCACCTGAAGCAGCATAGTTACGGCCCCTCACCCAGTCTCACCTCCCTAACTTGAGTTTCAAGTCCATATCCCAGCAGGATGACCCTGGACAGTATTTAACACAGGCCATTTCTGGGCCCATTGTCTGCCCATTTCTGTTTCTCGTCTCTAGAAGTGACATTTCTCCCTTGCATGTGCGCCAGCTCACCAAACCCATTATTAAATCATCAGTTGCTGGGCAGTGATATTTAGCTTATAAAGTTCCTCCATGGGTCTCTTTTTACTGCATGTTACCCTTACCATCACCTTGTTGGGGGTGGTATGTAAAGGTTGTTGTTATTGTTGTTAGGTGCCCTTGAGTCGGCATCCGAACTCATAGCGACCCTGCATACAATAGGCGAAACACTATTGTCAGTCCTTCTCTGCTGTTCATAGGGTTTTCAGTGGCAGGTTGATTTTTGGGAGTGGGTTGCTGGGTCCTTCTCCCAAGCCTACAGCACCTGGTGTTCCCAGGCAGTCTCCCATCCAAGTACTAACCAGGCCCGACCCTGCTTAGCTTCTGAGATCTGAAGGGATCGGATGCCACAGGACTACAGCTGCAGACATGAAAAGGTAGGTAGGAATTATTACAGATGAGGTTCAGAGAGAAGTAATTCTAAGGTCATGGAGCTCGTGAAGGCAAGGCCAGGGCTGGAATCCAGGCCTTATATAAAGCTATGCCCTTAGTGTTAAGTTGCTCCACAACCTCCTATCAGAATCACCATTCCTTGGGTATTCTGCTCTTGTTAGGTGCCTAGGTGCTATCAAGTTGTGTCTGATGCATAGTGACCCTCATAGGGTTTTTAGTGGCTGATTGTTCTTTGGGATTGCCTTGGGAGTGGATTTCCAGGTCCTTCTCCCATTTTTGCGGTCCTGGGAATCAAACCCGGGACCTCAGAGACTGCAGAGTGGCGCTCTACCACCTGAGCTAAATCCCAGCCCATTCTGATCTTAGCTACATAAAGTAGATAAAGGCCATCATGGGAAGCAAATCACACCAAATATGATAGATGAACTCATCTTGGTTTTCATTCCTCCCATAGCATAGTTGTCGCTTTCTGTCAGAGACGGTTGGGAGAAATAAAGCTCTAAGTGCAAGGAGCCCAGGGCAGGTCTGGCCATTTAGGCACTGACAGCAAAGCTCACACTGTACATGACCTGGCTCAGCACAGGCCAGCATAGCCTTTTTGAAGGCATTGGCCTCCTCTCCCTCCAAACTTCTTACCAGGCACCATGTTTCCAGAGCCAGAAAACAGAGCCACATATGTCATGGACATGTGTGCCCCAGCTGGTTCCAGACCCAGATGTGACAAAGGTGTTGGAATCACTGATGACAACCCTAAACACAATCCAGAAGATGTCCAGACCATTGCTGAGTGACAGGTCCTTGGAGTAGCCAGAGTAGACCCAACCAGACTTTCCTATAACCCTTCATTACTGGGTTGCAAAGGCCCTTAGCATTGCCTGGGACAGCTGGGCTTCCCAAGGGCCGTGACCATGCTCTACTGCTTTGATGCAGAAGTTAGCTGTCAGACTGCCTCTGCCACTAGTCTGCACCTCCGTCTTGGCTCAATCGCTGATTCCTGGAAGTGTAGGTAGACTGTCTCCAGAACTGGTCCCCATATTTACTCCTAACAACATAAGGATCCTTGGTCTTCATACCTATTAGTCAGATGTCCTGAAGGGGAGCAAGAAGTGGGCATGATATTTGCATACTGCTTCTGGTCTGGCCAAATTCTGTCTGATCGTGGACCCTGCTTCTAAACTTTCCCAGAAGACCCTTGAACAGTTCCTCAGTGAACTTCACATTGGACGTGGTTTTGACTCCTCCAGTTCTCTCCCTTCTGCATCATCTCTTGGATGTGACTATGAAGTTGATCTTGAACTGGATGTCACAGCAGCAGTTTCTTTTCCTCTATATATTTGCCTCTGTAATTCCCATCCATTAGAAGAGGCAGCCATTTTTAGAATCTTAAAGGACTGCCACCGTTCCGGTCACCTCCCCGCTCTGACCTAAGCATCCTTTTCCCTTTCTCTCTGATATTTAACCACGCACTGGCTCCCTTGTCCCAGCTGGTATATTTAAATGCTATCCTTCTTTTCCAAGGAACTTTGTATTTTTTCCTCTCCACTGTTCAGCTGGTGGAAAGCTGCAAGGCTCCAAAGTTTCCTTATAACTAAGGGGACACAGCCAGTTGGGATCACTACACCCACAGCTTGACCTACTTCTCCCCTCACATCTGTTCACATAACACACGCAGAAAAGAACTCCACTTTCCTGCCAGCACGTACAGGCCTTTCCACGGGGCTTCAGAGGGCTTGGCTCACTACCTGGCTCCAGGGAGGGCTTCAAGGGCTGGAGTCCTTGAGACGATGTGAACACTCCCTGAGCTGCTTACGTGTCAAGGCCCTTAAATGCCCTTGCTGCTTCCACTGGGACCTGAGTGGAAAGGAATCTCTGGCTGGGCTCACCCAATTCCCTAAGTTTTTGTGTTTGGCCGGTCCACTGGAGACCCGTTGTCAATCACATTTTGCAAGTATAATCCTTTATGGTGTTTCCCCACCCGAACGCTTTTGGAGATTTAATCACTTAAATGGCATATGTACCAATAAAAAATAAAAATAACTGTCAGCCGCATAGCATTCATCATACTCCAACTATAAAAAGCCACCCAAGCCAACATAAAGGAGGACCTTTCGGAACAGTAAAAGACTCTGATTCCTGGCTTCTGAAGATTGCGCTTACAAACTAGGGATGTAATTATCTTGAAATGCTAAGACATATTGGGATAATGACTGGCTTTGATTTTGCAAATGGCACTTTTAATAGGTCTGGGACGATGTGTGGTGTTCAGAGATGTTTGAAGGGGAAGCAAACACATCACGGGCTTTTACCATTAGGTTTATATGCAGCCATACATTTGCGCAATTTGATTCTTCATTATGTGCATAGTTAAGGGAGGGCCGGGTGTGTGAAGAGGGCTGCGATTTGGGAGGAGAGCGGTGTGATTTCTGCGGGCGCTAGCTTGTTCCTTGCAGGGCAGCGGGGTGTATAGAAAAGTCTGTGGGGAGAATGCAAGGGTGCATTCACAGGAGGCTCTGTTGGTTCCTGCGCAGGTGGAGAGGAGCACGCATTTGAGAATTCCCCGGTCCTCGACGAAAGGTCCGCCCTGTACTCTGGCGTGCACAAGAAGCCCTTTGTCTTTGACGGCTCTCCAGAGAAGCCTCCAGAAGATGACGCAGACTCTCTCACCCCGTCTCCATCGTCCAGCAGCCTGGATACCTGGGGAGCTGGCCGGAAGCTGGTCAAAACCTTCAGCAAGGGGGAGAGTCGGGGCCTGATTAAGCCCCCCAAGAAGATGGGCACGTTCTTCTCGTACCCAGAGGAGGAGAAGGCACAGAAGGTGTCCCGCTCCCTCACCGAAGGGGAGATGAAGAAGGGCCTGGGGTCGCTGAGCCACGGGGTAAGTACAGACGGCGTTTTCTTCTATGACAGCCATCGGCGGCGCCACCACTTGCTGGTGTCCCTGGAGGAGGTGCAGAGCGTCCGCAAGCAGATCCGCTGGAAGAAAACGGATACTAATTATTGCTGTTCCAGAGCTTTTCTCTGCCAGCGTCCCTCCAGGAAAGGAGCGAACGGCACCACCTGCGACCTGCAGCTGCCCCGGCAGAAGCCCAAAGCGGGCGGCGGTGGAGGCTGCGGCCTCCCCGGCCGGAGGCCGCGCGCGCGCGCCGGGGTCAGCGAGCTCAATATCACCTACGTGGTGGAGCGGAGCCTCTACAGCCACCTGAACCTGACCCAGCTAGTGCGGCCCGCCTCAGACAGGACCCTGAGCAAGGCCGACAAGCAGGACCTGAGGCGGTGCCTGCTGGACGAGGAGGCGGAGGCCAAGAGGAAGTGGGCCTCCACTGTGGACCGCTGTACTAAAAGGGTTCTCTTGAGAATCCACCAGAAGTCTGTGAGTCACAAAGACGATCGTGAGGACGGCCTTGTCATTTCTGTGACGTGCACTCAAGCATTATGGCCTTTCTCGCATGGAGCTGGCTTCCTCCTCTCTCTCTCCGCCTCTTCCCTTTGGGGTCCATGGCATCATCCCCTCCACGCTCTAACCCTCCTTTCTTTAGGGGTGGCTCTCTCCTCCTTTCCCCCTTTTCTTCTTGCCAATTGAAGTTCTTCGGGTTTTTTTAATTAAAACTTGATGCTGAAACTGATCCCCAGAGGCTTCCAGGGCACAGGGGTGGGGCTTGGCCGGCTCCTGGGAGTGGGTGTCGTGCCATCGCGTCACTTGACATCAAAGAAGCTGATTCAAAACAGAAGGACGCTTCACCCTTAAAAGAGAGATGCTCGCTCTTCCAGTTAATGAAAACAATGGGGGATGAGCTCACGGAAAGCCTGCCATCACAAGTCACCAGGCAGTGATTGGAAAGCGTGGTGAAGTAGGTTTCTTTGATTAGTAGGGACAACTAAGAAAGTTCTTAAGTCCTATGGGGAAAAGATAAATTAGAGCACTTTTGCTTTATGTAAATCTATTCAAAGTTCTTATCTTTCTAAGCAGAGATTGGGATTGACATTTGGTAAATGTCTTCTACTGCCACACAGATTTCTCCTGTGCCTCGCCAGGAATAAAGTCCTTACTTTCAGCTAATGTTTTTCAGTCTTTATACTGAAGAATCAGAGAGGCTTAGTAAGATTTATTTTCAAGGCATGACTTATTTTGAGCTCCAGCATATAGATATTTTTCCCCCCTGGAGTTCCCACTTAACTTTTAGCTTGCACAATAGCCCGTGGAAAAATGGTGCAGAGCGGAGAGGAGTTGGCACCGCTGTTCTCTGGCACCTTGCTTAATCCACCCGGGGCTGCTGGCTGGGAGCCCCTTTGAAAGGTCTGAAAGAACCTTTAGAGAAGAATATACTTCCATAGTGGGTTTTCCCAGGGTTCCTTCACATTCATGAATAGGATGTTCTTCCCCGGACTATTACTGTAATTTAAATTCATTCAGTCAAGTCTTGGCTTTTGTGAAAATGAAGACTGATTGGCCAATGCCGTCCTTAAAATGACCTCCTTGGTTCTGAAAGGATTGTTGGTCCTTCCTGGCCCTTGGGTTTTCTAAATACTCCCACATGCATTGGTTTTCTTCCTACATCTTATTTTCTATCTTTTCACATTCCCATGATTCTTGCCACACTTTTAATACTATCAGTCTGTAGCAGAAAGTTTTCTTCTAACACTACATCATGGCAGCAGTTCTTATTGGTTTTGTTTTTGTTTTGAAATAACAGAATTCTCTTTGTCCCTCATTCAGCCTCTGGTCTGTTCTGGCACACAGATCGTTTGTAAAATACTGGTCTCCATGCCTTTTTTTTTTTTTAAACTTTCAGAATGAGCCCATGTTCATCTGCCCTTGTACTTCTTGACATGACAAACCTGAGCCACTTCCTTATTAATTGATAACTTACCTCTGTGAGTTAAAATCATTTAATATGGAGAATTTATTCAAGTGGTGCAGTTTCAGTTCTTCATGTACCTCTTGTGTTATTTATTGCCAGGTTAATAATATAACTTCATCAGCACTGTTATGCAAGAAGTTGTATTTCTCAGGTTTGTATTAATTAACATCATGGGCCAGTGTGTAATTCTTCACTGACTTTGAGGATGAACATCTGGGCTAACTTGTCTCTGAGCATCAGTCCTCCTCCTCCAAAAGATGGAGCTATGTAATCTCTGTCCCTAACATCAGTCTGAGCTGGGCATTTTTAAGATACTATGAGACAGGGGCAGAACTGGGTAGTTTTTTAAATACCTCCTAAATATGTGTTTGGTGCTAAATAACACATTTGCACATCCTTGTCTTGCAAGTATAATTGTATAATCAGGAAAACAAAAATTAATTTTCTGATTATCCAGGGAATATAAGAGAAAATAAGTATTTTAACAATAGAAAAAACTTTATTTGGTGCTGGGGATTGAGCTAGGGCCTTGTGCCTGCTAAGCAAGCACTTTACTATTGAGCTATATCTGCCGCCCTGCAGCTTCATTTTCCTAAAGGATTAATCCTGTTTCTTTGCTTCTTTTATCTAAAAAGTTCTTTTTCATTCTCCTTTTCATGTATTTCTTTCATTTTATCCAAAAGTACAGTTCTCTTTAATCTTCTACTTTGATCTTTTTGTCTTTCAAAAATGCCGTATTTGCTTGATGAAACCTCAGAGAAATGATAATGCTTTGTATTCACTGAAAATGGTCACGTGTCTTTTTATTTGGTCATTCAAGTTTTGTTTGAGAGAACAGACATGCATGACATTTTGGAATTTTGTCCATTTTTAAATTCAACCCCCCCCCCAAAACATATTTTCAACTGCATGACCATCCCATTGACCAGCTCTCCTCATCCCAAGCATCTATCAAAATGTTTTTTTATAGCTTTTTGTGGAACAGATATGTGAACTAAAAGAAATTTGACTTAGACTTCATTTATGTAGAAAGTCACCAAAGTCAAAGATTTATTTATTTTTTACTGTTCTTTTTACAGTCCATCTTCCCTTCTGAAGGAGTGCTGCTTTGAGAATTACTTGATCTCATTAAAAGAAGTTAGAGATTTGTTCAAGGGATGCTTATTGTTGTATTCTCTGTCAGCCCTGCACTGATAAGAAAGAATCCGCGTCAGATATCTTATCACTGGGAGAGGTTTTAGTTGATAGTTAAGAAAAATCAGCCGATTCTTTAAGCTCTTTATTTTGGACATAAATGCATACAGCAGGCATGAAAACCTAAATAAGCTTTTAATTTATTGCAGTCATAGTTTCCACATAAATTCTTTGTCAGTTATTTCATGCGCATCAGAAATAACGTGCTGCACTCCAGCGCTGCAGTGGATGTTGTCATTTAAGGCAGGGATGTGCAAAAGCCATAAAGTGATCGGGCATCTGGGCGCCATACTGTGTCTGTAAAGCCCTGAGTCACAGGAAAGGAACTAGAACAAAGTTACTGCCTTTGCAAGACCGAGAAAGCTTATTTGGAATTACAAGTTAAAAAGGGAAGACTGATGTTAAAAATTTGACTTGAGAAGTAGTCACCATTGCTTCCCAGTTAGGTGATTAGGTGAATGTTTTTGTACAGAGTTCTTTCTCATTTTATTGATTAGCTAGAATTCTAGTTGACTCTAAAGGAAATTAGACTATCAGTTGATATTTAATGTAAAATTAGTGTAACATCTTCTAGAAAACAAGTCAATAGTAGATCACTTAAAGCAGCAACAACATACTGGTAAAATTTAAGAAATGACAATTCTGTGGCATCCTGAGTGGCAGGTGCCCACACATGTCTTCCTCTTCTGGCCCTCCTTTGCACCATGACTGCCCCCTTCTTTGGCCTGTGTCTGGGATGCCCTGGTTTCACAATTGAGCTCCAAGATTGAAAAGCCCAAAATGGAGCTCCAGCCCTTCATTTGCATATTTATAATATGGACTAAGCCTAAATTTCAACATAACAATTGTCTGCGTGAACTAGCAAGTTCATAGCATAGACATAATGAAAAGTAATGGGAGAAACCAACATCCAGAGAGTGTCTGCTTTATGCCAACCAGTGTCCTACAGATCTTTAGATATAAGATGTAGACACTATTTCACTAATGTACAATCTAAGCCTCAGAGTGTACTTGACCTGTGGTCACACAGCAATTGGCAGAACCAGAACTTGGATCTACCTTAGTGTAATTTTGACAGCCTAGTCATTTTCATTCCAGATTGCTTCCACTTTCTTAATGCAGTAAATTAATATATGTTTAATGTATAAGTTAGCCTGCAGCTGTACCACTGTGACATCCGATTCTGTCAGATCTCAGAAGCTAAGTAGGGTTGGGTCTTGTTAGTGCTTACATGGGAGACCACTGGGGAACACCAGGTGCTGTAGGCTTGGAAGAAGGACCCGGCATCCCACTTCCAAAAAACAATCAGCCATTGAAAACTCTATGAACAGCAGAGAAGCACTGACAATAGTGTTTCCCCCTGTTGTATGTAAGGTCGCTCTGAGTCAGACACCAACTAGACTGAATCTAACAATAACAACAATGTATAAATTATTTTAAGTAAGCAATTTTTATAGCACACATTGTACTTTTCTGTTTATTCTTTCCACTTAATAGCTATTAATTAGAATTCTCTGAGATGCAGGAAATACAAAATGTTGAAGGCCAAATATACTATTCAACTTTTATTACCAATTGCATTAAAAAAAGATCTCTCATTAGGATAAAAATTAGTGTATTGGGGTGAGGGGCAGGAGCAATCATTGAATGGCTTTTTCTAGATAAACCAGAGAAATTCAATCCAAGTCTGGAAACACAGAGTCACTAAAACACAAGCAGATCCAAAAGTTTAAAACCAGCTGAAAGGACAATAACATTTTTACCCGTTCTTATATCCTCAGCATTTTTCCTATTGAAATAAGAGCATGTGATCAAAGGCAGTCACTCAATCAGCCCTTTTTCTTTTGGGGCAAATGTGGTGTCTTCAAGTACTGTGAGAAAAGGGATTATAATTAATTAAGTTGGGAAACTAGATGGGAAAATTATCAGCATTTTTGGCCAGGACAGAGAGGCAAGGAGTGAGTAATCCTTTTGACCTGATTGGGATACTATAAACACAGCCCTTTCCCCACTTCTCAGTGATTTTAAACTAAACAACACAGAAGTCTTTTAGAAAAGCCTGCTGTTGGTGGCAGAGTGAAGGACTTCAAACCCTGGTTCCTAAGGCTACCAAGTGACCCTCTGTTTCACTATTGGGTGTAGCTGATAGTAATGGAAGGCGAAGGAGTAGTTCTGTGCTAAGAGACAGGGAATCTTATAGCACTAA
Source organism: Pedetes capensis (assembly GCA_007922755.1). Taxonomy (NCBI): domain Eukaryota; kingdom Metazoa; phylum Chordata; class Mammalia; order Rodentia; family Pedetidae; genus Pedetes; species Pedetes capensis. The sequence continues at coordinate 134,921 of VMDO01002976.1, read as the reverse complement.
CTAAATAGCTGGAGAGTTTGGTTTTTAGAGGATGGTTGTCTTTTGCATGTTGAGAGGATTCCAGACCCTTGGTGTAGGCAAAGTTCAGTGCTCCCTGGAAGTGTAAAGTAAGTGAAGTTTCTTTGTGACATAAGTCATGGTTTTTCCCCCATCATCTCTTATTTCCTCCTTTCATCCCGTACTCGTATTTGTGATTCAGAGATGTTCTACAGAGGGGAAATGTGTTGGGTTGTACACAGCTGGCCAACTTAGGCTTAACTGTGTTTTTTTCCCACCCCCCCTTCTCCTTTTCACAGAGAACTTGCAGTTTTGGAGGATTTGACCTGACAAATCGCTCTCTCCATGTTGGCAGTAACAATTCTGATCCCATGGTAAGTAGGTGCTAGAGGAAAAGCAATAGGTTTGGACTCACATGATGTGGTCGACAGTAGTTTCCCACTTAGTATCTTTGAGGGCTGATACTGGCTTTGTTCAGTGGTGCTAAATCTGTTGCACTCATCTTGAAGACATGCCAGTGTTCCACATGGAATGAGTCACGGCACCTCTGGCCTCCCTTTCCTTCAGATAGTATAGTTGCTTTAATGGCTTTGCCTCCAGTGTTCTTCAAAGTCACACAATCAGATGGGTATGGCTTCACTGGTCTTAGTCATTTGTGCCCATGAGGCTTTCCTTCACACTAGTTACAGATGCACGTAACTACTGCATACAAGTAGACCAGTTGGACCCCTGTGATTCCCATACCAAGAGTAAGTACTGGCATTTTTATTGATTAGTCTTATTGTGGGCTGAGATTTAGCTCGATTGCTAGAGTGCCACTCTGCGGTCTCTGAGGTCCCAAGTTCAATTCCCAGCACCACAAAAATGGGAGAAGGACATGGCAATCCACTCCCAAGGCAATCCCAAAATAGCCATTGAAAACCCTATGAGGGTCGCCATGAGTTGGACTCGAGTCAATGGCACCTAACAACAAGTCTTATCATGGGCCCAGTTGAGCCTCCCTCTTTCCGCTGTGGGGTGTCCTAGAATAATCCCACTCTTCTTAGTGCCAAAACGAACCAGACCCCTTAGGGCTAAGGTTACTCCCTTCTCAGATCCACTTCTGGATCATGGTGTAGGGCCAGGCCACCAGCACGGCACACACCCATCCCTTTTACTGAAGTTCAGACTCCACGGGTGTAGGTGAGTTTTACAGACTTTTGCTTATCCCATATGTATTTTGCCACAAAATGATAAAATGAAGATTTTATGCTTTATAATTGTTATGATCATGTATCAGCTAAAATACCCATCTGGGAGATAAGAAGTGTTACCGAATTTCCTGGAAGATTTAAACTTTTTTATTTGGGTGTCAAATTTGATTGATCCATAAACCAATAATTATATGTAGTCAGTCTTTAAAAACATGGAAGGTTATTTTTTTTCTCCTTTCTCAGGGAAGCTTTGTTTTTTAGTGCAAATTAGAATGAGAGATGGTCACAATCTAGCTTGTTCAGGGAAGGAAATATGTACACTTTTAGGAGTGGACCATACTGATCATTACAGTGATAAAAATCCAGCCCAGTGCTGTTTTTCCTCATGCCTGACCTACCTTCTGCCTCCTACCTCCAGCCCTTTCCTGAGGTGATTCACTAGTGTCGTTCCTCCTTTCTCTCCTTCTGCTGGGATCACCCCAACATTGGTTCATGTAAATCACTCTTCACTGATGAAATGCCGTCTCTTGGGTGTTTAACATGGTAGAAAAAATATAATTGGAGAAGGATGGACTAAGATTAAATAAAATAAAAAGTGACTCCTGTCCCACTTAACAAATACACAAAAATCCTCTTAGTTGGTTTTCGTTTCTCATTAAAAAGATAAATAAAGTAGCACTGAGTTAAGGTAAGAAAAAATTTCAGGATCCTGGGGAATGCTAATATTTTCCTGAGAGCTAGGACATTAATGGTTTAGATAATGAAACCCATTTCTGGGCTTCATTTTCTGGAACTAAAGGTATTTACAATGTTTTGTTTTGCAGGGTAAAGAAGGGGATTTTGTGTACAAAGAAGTTATCAAGTCACCCACGGCCTCCCGAATCTCTCTTGGAAAAAAGGTGAAGTCAGTGAAAGAAACAATGAGGAAGAGAATGTCTAAAAAATACAGCAGCTCTGTCTCCGAGCAGGTGGGTGGCTACCTGTCAGAAAGACCCCTTGACTGTTTCTGACCACAGGGAAAGCTGAGGATGAAGTGTCTGAGATTTTTGAATGGTGCTAAGCGTATGCATATTTTTTTGGCATTAACCTGCTTCTAGATCATGCTTAGCCTGCAGCTGTAGCCCTGTGGCATCTGATCTTGTCAGATCTTGGAAGCTAGGCAGGGTCAGGCCTGGTTAGGATTTGGATGGGAGACCACCTGGGAACACCAGGTGCTGTAGGCTTGGGAGATGGACCCGGCAACCCACTCCCAAAAATCAATCCGCCATTGAAAACCCTGTCAATAGCAGAGAAGCACTGACAATAGTGTTTTGCCTGTTGTATACAGGGTCACTATGAGTCGGATACCGACTTGACGACACCTAACAACAACAACAGATTATGTTTATGTAGACAGACATTCCATTAAAGAAACATTTGTTACGCACTTAGAGTTATCGAGGTAATGTGTGCATGGTGCTGGAAATGCAGAACTCTGGCCCTGCCTTCTACATCCAGACAAAGGACAGGCAGCCTCATAAGAAAAATTTGGTGTGTAATTTTGAATCCATAGGGACCCTTGCTACAAAATGTCTTGTCACCCAATCCAACCTAAAAAATACACTTGGACAGCAAACTTTTCAGATTAGCATAAGTTGTTCTAGAAGCACATGGCAAATCTGAGAAGCAAACTCGGAAAATACTTCCTGGTTACCAGACATCCATAGTCGTCAGGTATCCGTGGAGGAGGCGCTTCACTTAACTGACCCAATCTGTAGTCGTGCAGATACCACAGAATTAATGCATCCACACCACCAAATTCCATGAATAAAATTTCATCACTGGAAACATGACTGGTTTCTGTCTTGGTAATTGCCTGTGTGGAAGGAATAAAAACACTTGGAGAGCTGGGCGTGGGGGGAATTTTGACTGCTGGATTTCAAAACCCTCTCTTCGGGTACATTTATGATACTCATTTTGCAGCCTGTTAAAGTACCTGTATATGAGCTAGTTGTCTGCTTGAAATATGTAGGGAATGCTGCTTCATCTGCCCAATAAAAATAGCAGGGAAAGAGGATGTTTTTGCTCAGTTGCTGCCCCCTGGCGGGCATAGTGAACTAAACGCCAAGCATTCTGTTGGAGTCTTGAACACCAACTAGCTTACAGCCTGCCCTTGCATTCATATCAAGCCTGCACATCTTCAGTTTATAACAGTTTAAAACAGTGGTTCTCACTGCTGGAGTGAGGTGGCTTTGGAATATAGAAACTTTGTTGTAGAGTAAAAAACAACATTCGTTCTATATATCTGGGTCTTAATTTGGTAACTACCTAGGCAGTTTCAATAATTTATATAAATGGAAACATGAGAATCTGGCCAAATATTTTTTCAAGGAATATATTTCTTTTTTCAGTGTAAATGTTTTCCTTTAAAGTAAATATCCTCAGATAGTACTTCCAGATACTACATTAATAGTGGATTATCCTTGACCTAGCTTTAAAGTTTAGCCTTGTTATTCACCCATTGAATATGCTAAGAGCCTCTAAGCATTTAGCTAAATATTTTGTCTATGTAGTAGATAAATTTTTCCCAGAGGTTTCAAGAATATCTATGTGAACATGAAAAGTAATTTTTGAAATGCTTGATAAACAGCACCTTGGGCCACAAATTTAAAGTTAAGCAAAGACATATGTTAAAATGAGACTATTGGGTATAGACTCAAGGATGTCTATGAAGACCTACTTGATATAATTGAGGACCAGATTGCCGAGAGTTACAAAACATCACCTGTCCACAGTGAAACTCAGTTGTACCGTAACTATTTCAGGACTTGGGCCTCGATGGAATGCCTGGCTCCCCTGCCTCAGCCAAGCCGGACTTGGAACACACAGACAAACCCAAGCTCAAAGCCGGAGGATCTGTGGAAAGCCTTCGGAGTTCTCTGAGTGGGCAGAGCTCAATGAGTAAGTCCAGTTTATAATTATAGATGATTTCCTTTAGAAATAAAGTCAGGCATTTATTGAACATCAAGTTCCAGCAAGTTAAAGGTAAGTAAGACCGAGCCCCTGCCAGTAGGGGGCTATTAGAGAGCCAGACCTGCAAAAATGTCTGGATTCAGAGTCTTTTTTTTTTTTTTTTTTTTTTTGGTAGAAGATGTTCAGCAGTGGTGTAAAAGAGAGGGTGATTAATTTTGAGTGGAAGAGGCAGGGAATGAATGTCAGAGGAAGGACCTAGAGAATGAGGGGGAATAAGTCGGTGGGAACCAGGGATGATGGCACACACCTGTAATCTCAGCACTGGGGAGGCTGAGGCAGGAGGATCGATGTGAGTTTGAGGCCAGCCTGGGCTACACAGTGAAACCCTGTCTTTTCTTTTTTTTCTTTTTTTTTCTTTCTTTTTTTTTTTAATTGAAAATTTTTAATGTACAAATTAACGTGTTTCATTCTGACATGCATTTCATTGTGACATTTCCATATACGTGTTTCCTTGTACGTTGCACAGATAACTTCCCCCTTACCCTCTTGTGTCCCTCCTCCCCGCTCTCCCATCCCCCCACCAGTGGCCTCTCTTCCTGCATGTCTTTTTGTGGGACTATTTTACTGTATACCCTTGCATCCCAACTACGATTTAAGTCCACACTTTTTTCTGTAGTGAGCTATCTTTTTGCATTGCCAGCAGTATTACATGAATAATGTAGCCCATTTGCATTATTACCATCCTTTGGTATTGTTGGTATTATTATAATTATTTCCTGAACTATTAAAGTTGGGCTGTTTACTTTGAGGTCACCCTCTCTCTCATTCCTCCCTCCTCCTTGTCCCTCCTCCCCCACCTATCTTCTCCTGTCATTGCTTCCTTTTGCTAGATCCCTCCCTCCTTCTTTCCGCTCCTTGAATGGTCCCTTCTCCACTTAGTTTACATTAGCATTTTATTATGTTCCAATTTCTGTATAGGATTTTTTCCTTTTTAAAAAATTTGATTCAGCTCCCACATGTGAGTGAGAACATAGGGTGTTTCTCTTTCTGGGCTTGTGTTCAGTGAGACCCTGTCTTTAAAAAAAAAAAAAAAAAAAAAAGCCAACAGGAAAAGCTCATGAAGGTGGCCAACAAAAGAGGTTGGGATGGGAAGGAGAGTTATAAATGTCACTGGTAGCAACTATTGTTCAGTTACGGTAGGGCCAGGAGTAAGGGGATTGCCCACGTGGTAACAGGGGAAGAGATGAAGTTTAAGTCTATCATTTTAAGTTCTTACCCTTGAAAAAATTGCTAGACCTCTGTTTAGTTTGTTTCCCTAACTGTAAGATATAGGGAAAACAGTTCCCTGTGCGAATGGGAGGTCATGAATGCCGGGCAAAGGCGAGGGGTCTGGTTCTCTGGCATCCTCTGTCAGAGTTTCCACGTGCTGTGGGTTCCCCAGGCGTAACGCTAACGTGTTGTGAGCCCCCTGTCCAGTTAGGACCTCGGTTAGGAGTGACAGCCAGGGAACTCATTCCCAGATCCCGCTCTGGTCCTAACATCAGGTTTGGCTCGTAACTTCCCATCCCGAGCCTTGCCTGATCCGCAGTCCTGTCCTTACCTCTCAGCTCTGTTTTCACCCTTCTTCTTCCTGTTTGCCCCTCGCAGGTGGTCAGACTGTAAGCACCACCGATTCCTCCACCAGCAACAGGGAAAGCGTCAAGTCGGAAGACGGCGATGACGAGGAGCCGCCCTACCGGGGCCCCTTCTGTGGGCGCGCCCGGGTGCACACCGACTTTACCCCCAGTCCCTACGACACCGACTCCCTCAAACTCAAGGTGGGCATCTCCCTGGCCTCGGAGCAGCTAATCCAGGCCCCTTTGTCTCTTTAAGAGGGTTCTTTGCCCCCTAACTTTGAATGCTGGGCTGTCACCGTGCACTCGGGACGCTGTCTTGACCACCCTGACCCACTGGTCTCCTCTGTAATAAAAACAACACTGAGAATGAGCCAGTGGTCAGGGCAGAGGAGAGTCCTTGTTAGCCCCTCTGGTCATCACCCCCTACCCCTGGCCTGCTCTCTATGCCCAGCTGCCTTCTAAAACTCCCTTGGCCCCTCAGACCCTGGTTTCTATGTCTTCTCCGTCTGAAGGTGGATTACTGCCCTTGGGGTTACAACAGAGGTATTTACATGGGGCATAAAGATGGAGTTCCACAAAAATTACGAGGCAGTTATAGAGCCGGGGTTTCCATTGTGGGAAGTTGTTTCTCTGGGGAGCAGGCACCCTGTGGATGACAGGAGGATGTGCAGAGAGCCGGGGTGGGCAGCCTGGTGGATAACCCAGGAGACAGCCAGGCACTCTGGCCCTGCGGTGCATGATGGAGGGAGGGAGGGCTGGACCTAGGGCTCAGAGGCATCCAGCACAGGCAGTGGTACTGGGTCTGGCCTCTGTCCAACTCCCGATCATCCCCTGTGACAATCGCTCAGAGAGGTGACTTGGGGGACCCTGGTTCTGCCTGGGTAGCATTTCCCCACTTGCACCACCCCCATATTTAACTGATTTCGCTGTCCGTGCTTAGAAATGTACCTAACGGATAGCTTTTTGTTCCCTGGGCCACAGAAAGGAGACATCATCGATATAATCAGCAAACCACCCATGGGTACCTGGATGGGCCTGTTGAACAACAAAGTGGGCACATTCAAGTTCATCTACGTGGATGTGCTAAATGAGGAAGAAGAGAAACCCAAGCGCCCCACCAGGAGGAGGAGGAAAGGAAGGCCACCGCAGCCCAAGTCCGTGGAGGATCTCCTGGACCGGATTAACCTGAAAGTCAGTCACTTCTTATTCTTATCACACATGTGTCCTCATTGCCTGTTCCCTCTCTTCAACTGAGCAGTGAGGGCACTTTTAGGCTAGGGTCAGGTTGATCTATGTTGTCCAACAAGGGAACCCGTTATAATGAGTACCGTTCTACAAGAATAGCTACCAGTGTCCCAGTGTCTCCCTTGACCTCCGCCAGGGTTGGCAATATAGTATAAGACCTAGTTCAAAATTTGCTGCTAGAAGAGTTCATCAGCAAAGACACAGTACCCTACTGACAGCCAGCTCTACAGGGACAGTGAGCCCTGCCCTTCCCTCTTCTCTTGCCATGACTCCCAGCATCTAGAAGAATAGCTCTGCAGTGATAGATCCTGTTTCTTCTTTGCAAAACCCTAGTGCTCCTGAGGAATTCTTAGGGCTTTCTGAGTGGGATTTCACTAGCTCTCCAAATGAACTAGGGACTTGAATTTAGCTCAGCTGGTAGAGTTCTGCTCTATACTCTCTAAGGACCTGGGTTCGATCCCTTGTTGTTGCTAGGTGGTGGTGGTAGATGCCATGGAGTCATGTCTGACTCATCATGACCCTCACGGGGTTTTCAATGGCTGATTGTTTCAGGATTGCCACGAGAGTGGATTATCACGTCCTTCTTCCATGTTTTTAGTGCTGGGAATCGAACTCGGGACCTCAGAGACTGCAGAGCAGTGCTCTATCAACTGAGCTAAATCCCGAGTTCGATCCCTAGCACTGCAAAAATGGGAGAAGGACATGGCGGCCCACTCCCGAGTAAATCCCAAAACAATCAGCTATTGAGAACCCCATAAGGGTTGCTATGAGTCAGACCATCTTGATGGCACCCAACAACAGAGTTTTCTCCACTGTGGGCTGTGGGGTGATAAAGGAATTAATTAGGTCATATCAAGGGCCTAATTACAGTGCCAGCACGTGGGATCCATCACAGTCTGCAATGTACATCTTCTTAACCCCTGATTAATAAACTACCCTGCCTGCCGACTAAGCTAGAGTACTGGGGGACGCTGAATATATTATGAATGATACTCATCTTTTGATTAGCATAAAAATGACTGTGGGAAAAGAGCTGAGGGGTCAAGGCTAGTTGTTGGTCATGCAACACGTGGCTGGACGGCTGACTCATTTCGGCCTTCTCTCCGCATCTGACAGGAGCACATGCCCACTTTCCTGTTCAATGGATATGAGGACCTGGACACCTTCAAGCTCCTGGAAGAGGAAGACTTGGACGAATTAAATATCAGGGACCCAGAACACAGAGCTGTTCTGCTGACAGCGGTGGAACTGTTACAGGAATATGACAGTAAGTCCCTCCACACACAGAAGCGCCCATGGGTAGATGAGCCGCGTACGTTGCTCACCCCAGGCCCTCTGTGCACGGTCAGCAGGTACTGAGGTTCCTGGAGTCACTCATTCAGTCTTGCTCTTTCCAAAGCCGAGGTCAATTTCCTATCCCGCCAATAACTCAAAGACATAAAAATTCCTGTTAACAGGAGCAAAGGAAAAACCCTACATACCACCTCTACCTTTCCTGGTATATAGTTCTGGGTAGTGGTTGAGGATAGCGCAGTACCAGGTGGGTCAGAGAGAACTGAATGGGAGTTTCTTTAAGAAACCCATAGACTGCACCTTCATACTGTTGGGTGTGCTGTATTCAGCAAGTCATTAGGACTGGCACAAACGTGTCTGACTACCTAGGAGTTTCTTTCCCAGCTAAGGGTGAATTATGTCCCAAAGCATGTGACGAGGGGTGTTTTTATGGACTGGGTTGGTTGTTAGTTGTTAGGTGCTGTCGAGTCGGTATCCGACTCATAGTGACCCTCATAGGGTTTTCAATGGCTGCCTATTACGGGATTGCCTTGGGAGTGGATTGCCAGGCCCTTCTCCCAAGGTTGGTTAGTGAACAAGTAAAGTTCATCAGTTTCCATTAAAGAAGGAAATGTCTCTGAAGTGCATCTATAGAGCAGAGAATCCCCAACTTAAACAAATGACAGCTTATCTTTATAGCCTGTGAACAGAATTCACTGAGCGCACTGCTTTTATAGAGTCGGTTTGAATGTATCATAGCTGTCGCGCCATTACCCCAGTCTTATCTTGCTCTTTATTCTTCAGTCTGACATCAAAAATATTCCTGAGATTATTCATCATGAAAGGAATATCCTTTCCAGTTCTCAAATTCAAATACATTTTCTTTCAAGTGCTCTGCTTCAGGGGTATCAGGAGCTGACAGTATTTCTGTTGCTAAAAGACACACCAAAAGCATGGCTGGTGATGGAAAAGAAATTATACATTACAGATAGTCTCCCAGTTAGGACTTTTTTTGACTTTCCAATGCTTGTTGTTGTTGTTAGGTGCCGTCAAGTCGGTATCTGACTCATAGCGACCCTCTGTACAACAGGGGAAACACTATTATCAGTGCTTCTCTGCTGTTCATAGGGTTTTCAATGGCAGATTGATTTTTGGGAGGGGGTTTGCCAGGTCCTTCTCCCAAGCCTACAGCTTCTGGTGTTCCCAGGCAGTCTCCCATCCAGGTACTAACCAGGCCCGACCCTGCTTAGCTTCCGAGATCTGACGGGATCAGACGCCACAGGGCTACCGCTGCAGGCTTCCAATGCTACAAAAGCAATATACAGCCAGTAGAAATAGTAATTTGTATTTCAAACCCTGACCCCAGTCCAGCGATATGGAGTCTGCTGCTCTCTCTCATTCTGGCCAGAGGCAGTGGCAGTGAGCCACAGCTCCTAGTCAGCCCCACGTACATGAGGGTGAATAACCTGTCCTCTCCAGCTTCCCATGTTGCTAAGCGAGGGTGTTCAGTAACCTATGTGTATTCAGTGTGGTTTTGGCTTGTAATAGTCTGATGGGGTTCTGCAGTCTATCCTAAGCTGAGTAGCCTCTGTGCTGGATGTATCAAACCCAGGAGATTTGGAAGCGAGGGTGTGTGTAAATTCACTTCTGCTTAATAGGTCCTCCTTCTAAATTAGCTGATAACACAGAGGAACACACATCATCATTAGAGGTCTGCACCCTAGAGAAACAGGTAATCTTCAGAGTTAGATTTGGAGGGAATTGTGTTTTATACTTAATATCACTTTGTAACCAGCATCCTGTATTTGCGTGTCCCAGCAGACACCCTGGGGTCTAGGGCAAAGTTGTACATAGACTGGTCAGTGTCTGGTCTAGCTGACCAGATATATTACTGTGCATTAATATTAAATCATCTATTCTCCCAAACCACATCTATTCTATAATATAACTCATGTGCTCTTCCTCAGCCATGGAGAACAACTGGCTTATATACATTATCCATGACCTTTGCTTTATCATTTAGATGTAAGAGGAGCAAAGTGAAATCCTAAGCCTGAGGCAGGGAACCGGGCTTAGTCTGTTTCATGTCACACGTCCTCAGACCCATTATCTGAGGTCAGATCCTAAGATTTGTACCAGAGGCATTTTGTAGAAGGGTACTCTTTTCCGTCATGACACAAACTTGGAAGGCTAAGAAGGACTCTGTCCACAAATCCCATTTTGGATCTATGCATTTCCACTGTTTGATGTTTCTCTGATACATAAGGTGGTATTTCCTTTATTTTTGGTCCTAACACAAAGACTTCTGGAGCTCAGAGGTGCCAAGAGGCTGAGTCCAGACTTACCCTAGGGTTATAAGACATCCAATGTAGTTAAATTCATTGCATTTAAAATATATTACCAGCTGGAGTGTGGCTCACTGGTAGAGCACTTGCCTGGCATGCCTGAGGTCCTCAGTTTGATCCCCAGCTCTGCAAGAAAAAAGAATTATTCCTTCTAAGTAACTGACAACTTAAAGGAACACATTGGGTTCCTATCAAACTAAATTTCTACACACTAAATAAAACTATTAAAAAGGGGCTAGAAGTGCAGCTCAGTGGTAAGCTGAGAACGAGGGCCTGGGTTCAATCCCCTGTAATAACCAGAATGAAAAAATTTAAAAAAAGATAAAGTAGTAGTAGAAGTTAAATGTGTCCAGCGTTCCTCAAAAAGGGCAGCCTTTTCTATGTGGGCAAGAGTCTAATTGTCAGGTAGCTCTTCCTTACACTCTTTTAGATCTACTAGATGAAAATTCCCTTAAATTTTTTAATTAAAAATTTTTTAATTAAAAAATCATGGTTGGTATAAGTTCAAGGCCAGCTGCAGCCTGCATAACTTATCAAGACCCCTGCGTCAAAATAAAAAGTAAAAAATGGGTTAAAGGTGCAGCTCAGTGGTAGAGCCCTTACAAAGATATGTGAGGTCCTGGGTTCAATCTCTAGTACTGCCCCCCCAAAAAAAATTGTAATACACATTCCTCAGAGTTTACCATCATAACCATTTTTAACTATACAGCTCAACATAAACAGTTTTTATAACAATTTTAATTAGGAATTATTTCAAGCATGTGGTAAAGTACAGAGAAGAATAAAACAAATATATACACATACCATTCCTGAATTGAACTGAAGTTAACATTTTGCCATATTTGCTTCAGTCCTTATTTTCCTAAGGAGTAATGTTACAAACCCATTGAAAGTGCTGCTATCCCCAAATCCCATTCCTTCCCCTTCTTTCCTGAGATACCTGCCCTCGTGCACCACTACTTCTGATGTGTGAAGACCTCCTAAGTGTCTTTTTTTGTTTTTTGTTTGTGGTACTAGGGGTTGAACCCAGGGCCTGCTGCTTGCATGCTTTGCAAGTGCTATACCACTGAGCTGCACCCCCAGCCCATTTTTTTACTTTTTGAGACAGGGTCTTGCTAAGTTACATAGGCTGTCTCTGGTCTCGAACTTGCAATCCTCCCAAGCCACTGGGATTATAGGCGTGTGCCACCGCTAAGTGTCTTCATATATTCTTGCTGCGTGCGTGCACACACATGTGTGCATATTTAGACCAAGTAGAAGGGACTCTACTTGATCTAAAGTTCTCCCCCACTCCCATCCCCCAAGTTCAGGTCATTTCCAAATGGGGTTTTAGCTCTTTGCTCTTATTTGACTGTTAGAATCATCCTGGTTCTAGCTCATCTTCTTTCTTATCTTTCATACTTTAGAATTAATGCTAGTAAGTGTGGGAGAAGGTTGTGGGCTGGATTCTGCAGTATACAAAGAGACACTTGCCTGTTTATCTTCCTAGTGAAGACATTGACTTGGATGTGCCCCATGCCTTTACAAGCTGGCCTGTGGTTTTCAGGCAATGGAAGGGAGCCCTTTCTTCTCTGAAACAACAGAGGGTCTGCCACATCTTCTGGGGCAGGGACCCTCGAATGCAGGCCCAGGGTGCATTTCCGTGCAACAGCAGGCAACATGTTTTCTGTTTTATTCCCGCTGATCAGCACTCTGCAGTCTGCTTGGCCCCTCTGCTACACTGAACTGTCACCATCAGGGACACCTGACACTGATTCCTCTTCTTGGTCATAGTGGAGAACTCAAAGCCCTCATTTACAAGTATCATTTTCCTAAATAACATGCCAGGCTAGACTAAAGGCCACTCCAAACCCGCAGGCTCTGCCACAGGATGAGGACATCACTGTGGGGTATTCCAGTGTGTGGCGGTGGGTTAGGCAGTATTGGCTTATGTGCTTCTAATTTGTTAATTTTGCATTAATTATTTAATAATTGGTACTCTTAATGCGAAGCTGTTATTGAAGGGCCTCTTCTGCTGTGATCGCTGCCACAATTTGTTAACACAAATAGCATGCTTTCCCTCTGAGAAGGACAAACAGGAAGTGGTGAGGGGACAGCAGGAGCCGCCAGCACATGTGTGGAATGGCAGCCCTCCACCTCCCCACATGTTTGTTTTGATGACCTGAGAAAAGGCATCATATTCTTGGTTTATTGATTTCGTTTTTTTCTTCGTGTATGTGGCTAGGGTGGGTGGGTGGGAGGCGAAGAGAAAGGAAAATAAATTGAGGCCATTCATCATTACAACCAGCTATTTTATGTAGAAAATGTTTTCTTGGTTTCTGTTTCATGTGACCAAGCGCTTTCGCTACATAATAACGGAAAGATGATCTGCATGTGACCTTAGAGACCCACATAACACCACACGTGCCCTCGCTATGGAACGTGCAGGGTGATACCATGGGGAAACTGATGCCTCCCGTGGTTTCCCATGAGACTCACTCTATGCAGACTTGCTCAACAGACACATCTGACATGTCTCTTGATTATTTTCCCCCAGCTTTATTGAGGCTGAATTTAAAATGATGCTTCTTTTTTTCATTTTTATTTTTTATTTTTTATTTTATTTATTTATTTATTTATTTATTTATTTATTTATTTATTTATTTAGCAGTACTGGGGGTTGGACCCAGGGCCTCGCACTTGCATGCTCTGCAAGTTCTGGACCACTGTGCTGCACCCCCAGCCCATTTTTTACTTTTTGAGACAGGGTCTCGCTTAGTTACGCAGACCGCCTCTGGTCTCAAACTTGCAATCCTCCTGCCTCCGCCTCTCGAGCCGCTGGGATTACAGGCGTGTGCCACCACGCCCGGCTAAAATGATGCTTCTTTGAAAGGGCTCCTCAGAAAGGGGGTGTTCCCGCTTGCAGTCATCTACCTGAAGATGACAGAAAGGGGGTGTTCCCGCTTGCAGTCATCTACCTGAAGAGTATCTGCTGCTTGGCTTGCAAGCCACAGGTCTCCCGAGCTTCCCCTGTCTCAGCCTTGCACACGGGAAATAGAAATGCTGGCCCGAGATGGAGAGAGGAGGTGGAAAAAAGAAATCCATGCACTCATTCCCAACAACAGAAATGAAAGATTTGGCACGGGCCCCTCCTCAGCGTCAGGGTCTGTGCCCCTGTGGCCAACCTTCTTCATACTCTAGTAACAGAAGAGCCAACATGTGCTACCAAGGGCTATGAATGCTAATAAATTGTGACATTTCTTTTGGCACATTTATATAAGCTCCCAAATTTGGGGAGGTGGTAACATAAATAACGTGAAGTATATAGCTTATCGATCTCTGAAAAGCACATGAGCTAATCCACCTGCAAAGGGGGCATTTATTCACCGCACTCCTCGTCGATGGTGCCATCACTCAGCAAGGACTATGATGTGTGCCCTCTCTACTGCCAAGGCCATGCTCTGCATTTTTCCTTTCCTCGGTGGCTTCAGTCCACGTCTCTTTGGCTATATGCTCTCTCTCCAAATATATTTTCCTGTGATTGATATTTTATTTTCATCTCATTTACTTTAAAGTAATTTGTCCTCTTCCCAAAGTCCAAGGCTCACACGCGTGTGGCAGTGACAGATGATAAACTCGGGATCTGGCTGACTTTGGCTGAGCTGGGCTCTGCTGCTTCTTGCTCCCGTGTGATTCCATGTTGTGTGTTCATTTTCTCCAGGTAACAGTGACCAGTCTGGGTCCCAAGAGAAGCTACTCGTGGACAGCCAGGGCCTGAGTGGGTGCTCACCACGGGACTCGGGGTGCTACGAAGGCAGTGAGAACCTGGAAAATGGTAATGTCAGCACAGCCCATCCGAACCTGCACGGGCAATCCCTGATTTCAAAGTATAACTGCCCCCCAAGGATCCATTCTTTTACTGTGATGAACCCACTGATCATGGTTTCGTTTCTGGCCTCTTTGCCCCCCACTGGTCTCTAGTTAGCCTCTGTGTGAGGTTAATAAATTCTGTCTAAAATACCTGCAGCTGTAAAACCTAAATTGTGTGTCTCCCGTGCCCTTTTCTTTACGCAGTAACAACCAACATTTCAGTGTTGGAAACTATTAGGTCCATGAGGAGAACAATTTACCAGGTCGACCATCCATCAGGGTCACACGAAACAGCCACATCTTAAACGCCCCAGCTGCATGGCTTGAGTCCAGAGGCGATTACAGCTGGAGAAGGTGACCAGAAGGCCGTATGTCTTGCCTGTGGCTTCTCTGTCCTAACTATTGGGAAGCAGTCACTGTGAAATTTCAGAAAGCCTAATTGTCTCCAACAGCAGTGGAATCTTAAGTAGAATGGGGTCAAGTAGGCTAAAGAGCATTGTGAGTAGCTCTGTGGTTTCCTGTTGTGACCCGTTATTGCAAGATGAGACCCAGCAGTAAAGGGGCCATGCTGCCATCCTGACCTATGTCTCTGTTGAGTACTTGGAGAACAGAGTGAAAAAAAACCAGATTTGATCATTCGTTCATTAGGATTATTAGCATCTACTAGAGCAAATTGTCTTACACTGAGCATCACAGTTCATTAATGGATTGTGAAACTGATTTAGTGGATCGTGGACAGCAGTTTTGTGAGACAAAATAGAGGAGAAAATATCTGAGTGCATCTCATATGGTTGTTGTTAGGAGCTGTCAAGTCGCTGTCCGACTCAGCAACCCTATGTGCAATAGAGGGAGCAGTGTTGTCATACTTCTCTGCTGTTCATAGGGTTTTCAATGGCTGACTGTTATTTGGGAGTGGGTTGCCGGGTCCTTCTCCCAAGCCTATAGCACCTTGTGTTCTCAGTGGTCTCCCATCCAAGTAGTAACCAGGCCTGACCCTGCTTAGCTTCCGAGATCTGATGGGCTCGGACGCCACAGTGGTATGGCTGCAGACATCGCATATGGTAGGGAGTTAGTACTGTGAGTGTTATTACTTGTAATCTTGTTTCAGTTATGTATGTGTGTGTATTGGATGGTGAAAGTAAAACTTGTTTCTTCCTGTGGATCATGGTGAGAAACAGCATGAGAGTCATTGTGGGCACCAAAACCAGGACTAGCGTGAGCCAAGTGGATGCCCTCGGTGCAAATGCTAATGAGGTGCTCGCTCCCAGCTACCAGCCATATGCTCCTGTGACTCAGGGTGACCCCTCCTTAGCATTTGCATCCTGGGCGTCTTGCTTGTCTCACCCTGAGCCCGATCCTGGTGCACACCTTGAGGACCTCCAAATTTGACCCATAAGCCCTGCTGCTTAAATTAGCCTATCTATTTGGGGAGACAGTGGATCCCTCTGAGCCCTCAGATTGCTTCAGTCAAAATGGGATGCAAAGCCCACCTAGGATCACAGCACAGTCTGAGTCTCAGCAAACATAAATCCTCACACAGTTCTAGAAAGTTTTTCTTTTCTGCTGATTACCTTTCCATAGCCAAAACTTCTCAGCAAATTAATCCCAACTGTGCTGGATTGGTTATGCTTTCACAGGTAGCACTGGAAGAATTTTAATCCTCAGAAGAATTAAGGTGCACCTCTGGGGAATTGGATTGAAAAAGCTGGCAAAACATGCTTTGAATTTGGGGTGAATTTATGGATATTTCTAGTCTAAGCAGAATGTGAAAATGGAATGTATACGTATGAATTATATTGCGAATTAAGGGGAAAGGAAACCATATTTCTAAAATTTATGCTGTAGGAGTTTTAAGAATTTTCTATTTCAACTAAATTTTAAATTTGAGTATGATATGCTTTCTGATGGATTTCTCTCTTCCATTTATCTGGGATGATTTTTCAGTTAATGAAAAATGAGACCACAGTCAGTATATTTGGTGGTAATAGTAGGATAATGTCTCAAAGTAACTACAAAATAGCGAGCTACAAATAAATAGTATGTTGCTATTTCTAACTGTGGAACATGGAGGTAGGCAGGGTTTGTGGTCTCACATTATTATTCTTAAAGGACGCATGCCATTTGACCAGGTCTCTGCTTTGCTGAAGACAAAACATTTCTTGTATTGATTTGTATCTTATCAAAAACGATGGAAGTACCAATAAAAAATCTAGTTGAGGAATCCACTGTTCTTATCTACAAAATCTGGGGGACTGCAATTACACTTGGTGTGACACATTTCATATTATCTGTTTGAAATTAGAGGGGGCTTTGTAGAACTCTATGAAATCATGGAAGGCCTCAGGCCTTTTCTTTCTGTTTTGCTTCACACATCTATACAGCCTTCACATATTTTATTAAAGAATGCCTTTCATTTAAGGCACAGTTGCCATTTCCCTTTCTCTTCCCTCTACTACCAAATCCGTCCACAGCCTGATTCCTCCTTGCTGTTTTCTGTTTTGTACTGAAAGGGTGAGATTGCTTAAGAAGGAGATGCCAAAATTCTAAATTAAATCCTATGTTAAAATATTGAATTTAAAATGTTTACAGAAACAATAGATTAAGAAGAAAGCCTTACTTATAACATAGTGGCTTTCCAGAGATCGTTGTCCTTAGGTGCCATTGAGTAGAATTCAACTCATGGTGACCCTGTGTACAACAGAATGAAACACCCAACACTGTGCCATGCACATGACCTTTTTAAGTTTAAGCCCATTGTTGCAGACACTGTGTTTCTTCTCTCTTCTGAGTCCAGCCACATCAGCAAATGGAGGTCCCGGGGGTTTTACTTCAGTACCGTCATTAAGGTTGACTCTGCTTTGAGGAGGCAACTCTTCCCCACTCATTTCTTGAATGCTTTCCAGCCTGGGGCCTCATATTCCAGCACTACATCTGGCCGTGCTTCTCTGATATCCATAGGGTTTTCAATGGCTAATTATTTGGGTAGTAGACTGCCTGTTCTTTCTTCTTAGTCTGTCTGTCAATAGTCTGGAAGCTCAGCTGAAACCTATCCACCATGGGTGACCCTGCTGGTATCTAAAATATTGGTGGCATAGCTTTCAGTATCACAGCAACACACAAGCCCCCACAGCAGGACAAGCTGACAGGCCCATGGGGGTTCCAGAGATTAGAACCAGCCATTTCTTTGTATCTTCCAATCCTCATGTGGATCACTTGGCTTATATGTTCTATTTGAGCCATTGCCCTCAGGCATCAGTTCAGTGTCAAGCACACAACAAACATGATACTAGCCAAAAATGAAAGAACAATCTGTGTGTGTGTGTGTGTGTGTGTGTGTGTGTGTGTGTGTGTGTGAGCGCATGGATAGGCCACTATATAAAGCACAGTGTCTGGCCCTAAGTGTATTCCTAGTAAAGCTTATCAACCAACAGCTGTTGTTGTGGTGGTTGTTAGGTGATGTCAAGTCATGTCTGACTCATAGTGACACTCCTAGGGTTTTCAATAGCTGATTGGGAGATTGTTTTGGGAGTGAGCTACCATGTCCTTCTCCCATTTCTGCAGTGCTGGTATTGAACCCAGGGCCTCAGGAATTACAGAGCGGCATTCGACCAACTGGTCCAAACCCCCAGCCCTATGAAGCAACAGCAACACCAAATAATACCAATCAACAGACTTCAAATAAGTAACTTATGTCTGATTGGTAGTTCAATTATCAGTCTGACAACTCATTTTAACCAGGACAGTTGCTTCACTGGAACCATACAAGTATCTTATAGATGGTCTGGGAAAGTATTCAGTTTGTTTATTGGTCTTTATCAAAGTTGGTTGTTTCTGGATAAGTTTATTAGAGGGGAACAGCTTCAAGGAAGTTCTGATATGAGGATGGATTGGTCACCCCTTTATGGGTGCCTTTTATAGACCCTATTCCATGGAATCAGTCCACCTCTCTTTCTGAACCATGGTCTTAGTAAATGATATCCACCAAACAGAATTCCCTTCTAGGTGGTTTACAAATAGGGTATGGATGATCAACTTTCTTCTTGACTGCAGCTAGGAACAGACATTAAGCCTTATTGTTGTTGTTAGGTGCCGTCGAGTCGGTATCCGACTCACAGCAACCCTCACAGGGTTTTCAATGACGACTGTTTCAGGATTGCCTTGGGAGTGGATTGCCAAGCCCTCTCCCATTTTTATGGTGCTAGGAATCGAACTCAAGACCTCAGAGACTGCAGCACAGTGCTCTCCCAACTGAGCTAAATCCCAGCCGACATTAAGCCTAGCTTTCCTAGCTTTCTCTTTCTGCCTAACACAGCTCCTTTCTTTTCCACATAACCCAACTAATTTCAGTCTCCATAAGTCCTTTACTAAGATGAAGAACTCTTTCTACAAAATAAAAATGGGACCCTCATAGCCCTACACCATCCAGTGTCACAAATGATGATTTTGTGTCCTAGCATAATTCAACAATGAGATTTGGAAATTGGAGATTCCGATTATGCCAGCCCACCTTAAGCATCAGCTTGGTTGATTCACTTTAAAATGCTATGGTAAAATAATCCCTTGTCTCAACAGGCAAGACTCAGAAGACTGGCCTCCTATCTGCCAAGTCTTCAACCGAGCCCAGCTTGAAATCTTTCAGCCGGAGCCAGCTGGGCACCTACCCGACATTGCCTTTAACGAAGTCAGCGGACGTGCGGAAGCAGGGAGAGGAGCGCAGGCTGGGCGGCGGTTTCACCCAGGAGGCTCCCAAGGGCCACGGCGCGCCCTGTGCCACCGGTTTGAGCAGAAACCGAAGAAGCCTCCCGGTCTCCATCTGCCGGAGTTGCGAGACCCTGGAGGGACCCCAGGCAGTGGAAACCTGGCCCCGATCGCACTCCCTGGATGACCTTCAAGGAGAGCCTGATGCTGGAAAAGATGTGCCTACCGAGGTGACAGAACCCTCCCCTCAGATTGTACCGGAAGTGCCACAAAAGACCTCCACTGCCTCTGCAAAGGTCCAGCCCCCGGGGCGAGACTCTGCTGCCGACCCTGCGTTGCTACTGACCCAAAGTAAGAGATTTTCTGACCCCCAGAAAGTGACTACTAAGAAACTGGACGGCTCCCTAGCAGCCTCTTCACATGGCGCGTCGCCTCCCCTGCGTCTGCCCCGAAACTCCGAGGCTCAGCCTCCCGGAGTTAAACCCCGCTTAACAAGGACGCCTCTCGAGGGGCACAGGAAAGGACATGACTTTGAAGGGACGTACCACCCCCCTGGCACCAAAGAAGGGGTAGATGCCGAGCAGAGGGTCCCCGAGGCGAGGACACAGCCAAAGCATCCTTCGCAGCCTCCGCCTGTGCCTGCCAAAAAGAGCAGAGAGCGCCTCGCCAACGGCCTCCCCTTGGTCCCCACCGGCCCGCCAGGAACCCTCCCCAGCCCTAACGCGCCATGCCTGCCAGTGAAGAAGGCCAGCCCGGCCGAATGCCCCTCGGCCCCGATGGCCCGGCCTCCCTCGGGGCCGGAGCCTGGCAGCCCGCCCAGCGCGAGACCCCCGCCCTGGCTGGCCGAGCTCCCCGAGAGCGCCAGCCTGCAGGAGCACGGCGTGAAGCTGGGCCCCGCGCTCAGCAGGAAGGTGTCCTGCGCCCGGGCCGTGGACCTGGAGACGCTCACCGAGGACAAGCTGCAAGCCGAGGGCATCGATCTCACCGAGGAACCCTACTCGGATAAGGTACCCAAGGCGGGGCCCCGCCCCATGGTCCCTGGCCTTCGTTTTTGCGGAAGCCTGTTTAGAGTGTCGGGTGACTCAGTGGTGGCCGCCTCTGCCCTTCGGGGGCGCTCGGCCTGCTGGTAAACTGGGAGCTTAGTGCCCAGATGCAAAGCAAATACAGCCTCACTGCTTTCTTTTCTTTTGCTCTTGCTTGTTTTTAATCTTAGGCAGTTATATTTTGCAGGGAGAACGGTCAGTGCCTGAACTGGTTCCTGAAAGAAAGGTTTAGTGGACAAAAGGGACCCACATCTAGTATGCGTGTCCCACACAACATACATGCACTTATGACTTAAGAACACCTCCTGGCTTCATTTCCTTGTAGCTCAACCGGGCTTCAAAATCATGTGCATAACTACCTCTTTGCCTGCAGCTATAGTCCTGTGGCATCTGATCCCGTCAGATCTCGGAAGCTAAGCAGGGTCTGTCCTGGTTAGTACTTGGATTGGAGACTGCCAGACTACACCAAGTGCTGTAGGCTTGGGAGACAGACCCGGTAACCCACTCCCAAAAATCAATCTGCCATTGAAAACCCTACGAACAGCAGAGAAGCACTGACAGTAGTGTTTCATGTGTTGTACATAGGGTCACTATGAGTTGGACACCAACTGGATGGCACCTAACAACAGCAACTACCCCTTAGGCTGATTATTGGAAACAAATACAATAAATGGGAACATACTTTGAAAATTGTAGAACACTGTTCAGCTGTAATACAGTAATTATACAATTATCTTTAGATAATAGGGGGAAAAGATAATATGAGAACTCCCTCTGTACCAAAACCATTTATATCTATAATGAAAAAAATCATTTCTCATTTAAAAAAAAAACAAAAACAAAAACAAAAAACTGAAAAGATCTACCTGTACCAAAGTGACTTTGAAGACAAATCAATAATAGAGGTGGTTGTACTTTATGACTGGAAATGCACGTTCTGTTCTAATGCGTTTCTGAGAGTCCTTGTTATAAAATTCTTACGACCACAAATGCCTCAGAAGAACAGCTTCCCTCTTCTATTCCTCCCCCTCCTTGATGAGTAAGCCCCATTGAAGGAAAAGTAGGGAAAATTCTACAGTAAATGTGGCCCAGTTATGTGGTATAACTCTTAGATGAAGGACAAACAGAATATTGGTAGGACAGTAGTCTGTCCTTTTGCAGTTCAGAGGACTGTCTTCAACAACATTGGAGAAACTGGATTTTGCAGAATAATCAGGTAGAGTGAGGTGAAGGCATTGGCCTGAAAAATGCAGGATGATCATGTTCTGCCTTAAGTATATTTGAAAACATTCCCCTAGAGCTTATCAGCATTCAGAAGATGAAGGTGTAAGCGTTATTCCTGCTGGAGCATCCATCCTGAGAAAAAAGAATATATATTTGTTTCAAGTTAAAATTGTTGGTGTTATTGTCCAGTAGCTACATGTCCTATCCTACCTTCACGCCACTTTTCTGCTCTCCCCTGGCAGCATGGCCGTTGTGGGATTCCTGAAGCCCTGGTGCAGAGATACGCAGAGGACTTAGATCAGCCTGAGAGGGAAGTTGCTACCAACATGGACCGGATCCGGGTGAAGCTGCTTCGGAAGCAGCACCGAATGGCGGTGAGCAGCCTGGGCCCCAGGCGTCCCTCACCCTGCTTTCTGCAGTGCATTTAGTTACAGTGCTAAGGATGAGCAGTCTAGTCAGTATTAGCAGGCAAGGGCTTCGAGCCCTGGGAAGGAGGAACTTGAGTAGAAACTAACACGTGGTCAGTCTAGATTTGCATTTTTGTTGTTGTTGTTGTTTTGCCATGCTGGGGGTAGAACGCAGGGCCTCATGCATGCTAGGCAAGTGCACTCCCACTGAACTACTCACCCAGCCCCTAGAAGTTTTGGTGGGGTTGTTTTCTCTTTTCTTCTTCTTTTTTTTTTTTTTCTTGAAAACAGGTGTCACTGCATAGCTCATGATCCTCCTACCCCAGCCTCCCAAGTGCCGGGATTACATGTGTACACCACCATGCCCAGGCTTAAAAACTTTTTAAAATACAATTTTAGGAAGGAAAAATATGAAAATTATCCATAATCGCCACATTATGAAAATGTATTTTAAAGCTCAAGTAGCAGACACAAAATTTCAGTTAAAAAAGAATAAGTTCAAGAGATCTGTTGTACCACATGATCACTACGGTTAATAACATTGTATTGTATGCTCAAAATTTGTTGAGCAGGGTATAGTAGAGCACGCCTGTAATCCCAGCACTCAGAGGCTGAGACTGGAGGATCAGCATGAGTTCATGGC
Organism: Pedetes capensis; assembly: GCA_007922755.1. Taxonomy (NCBI): domain Eukaryota; kingdom Metazoa; phylum Chordata; class Mammalia; order Rodentia; family Pedetidae; genus Pedetes; species Pedetes capensis. Next base: position 112,437 of record VMDO01002976.1, on the reverse strand, counting down.
CAGCTTGGGCTACACAGTAAGACCCTGTCTCAATAAGCCGAAAAAAAAAGATCCTTTTTTAAGGCAGTAGACTTTAAGCACTCACACACACGTATGTGAGATAATTCATATGTTAAATTTCTTGATTTAGACATTGCACAATGTGTACATTTATCAAATTTATCAAAACATTTTATATGCTCTAAATATATAAAATGTTTTCTTCTCAGTTTTAAAAAATCTCATTTCTGTGCATATGTAATAATAGTAAATACACAGTTCTGAAGCCTGATTGTTTTCACTTACCAGATCATCTGTCTGTTTTACTATTCCAAAAACATTATTTTTTATCAATAGCCCAATGTATTCTATTAGATGACTGTTTGGTAGCTTAGCCAATCCCATATTATTGAAACTGTTAAATTTTTTTCTAGCTTTTTATTGTAAATAACATGGTGAGGAACACCCTTGTTAATAAATCTTTGTAGATGTCCAAGGTCCTATCTATGGCAATGTTCTTTGGGAGAGGGTTTGCTTCATCAAGATTGGAAAAAATCTCAAGGATTTTTCCACGTTGTACATCACTTTTCAGAGAGACATAGCCCTTTGTGGACCCAGTCAGAAGTTTCAATGTCCATTCCCTGTCCTAGCCAACTTTCGGTATTGTTGTATTTTAAATTGTGCACAACTATATCAGTAAAATACTTAATTTGCTAGTGGTTAATGTAGATTCAAAATACATTGGAAAAATAACCCTACTTGTTGATTATCCCTTTTCATGTTAGCACACGGATTTGTGTCTGCAAACCACCCTAGCTTGGGATTTCTCATTGAAGAACACAGAATAGTAAGACAAAAGAGCAGGGTATATAAATGCTTACAGTTTGGAGGCTTGGACACACGAGTAGGGTCTGATCTAACCCTAGACACCTTTTGGAACACTTCCTTGAAGGGTTCGTCTTTGAGAAGTGTTTCATTTTGAGTTGAATTCTTTATGCTAGTCTTGATTTTTGACATCTCCTAGCATTATCTCTTTCTGAAAATCATCTACCAATGCTGTATTTCTTTTTAAGCATGTAAGAAGTAGCTCTCCATTGGCACCTATCGAGTTGTCATGATACTGCTTCCTTTGTTTATCCAGATCCCAAGCGGTGGGCTCACGGAAATCTGCAGGAAGCCCCTCTCTCCTGGATGCATTGCATCCATGTCGGATTGGCTGGTTTCCATCGGCTTGCCCATGTACACCGGCACCCTCTCGGATGCGGGGTTCAGCACACTGAGCCAAGTGCCTTCTCTGTCCCACACTTGCCTTCAGGAGGCCGGCATCACAGAGGAGCGACACATAAGGAAGCTCGTATCTGCAGCCAGACTCTTCAAACTGCCACCAAACCCAGAGGCCATGTAGCCGGGCCCACGATGGGCCTCCCCGGACAAGAGCCAGCCTTTCACTGTGCATAGGAAACTCATGTGATTCCTCCATCTCTGGCAGGCTGACCAGATCCAGAAGAAAGACCCCACGTGGAGCTCACAGAGAATGAGATCTGGACCCAGGACTAAGGACCCTCTCCTCCAGAAAAGCCCCCTTGAGGAAATTGGGGTGGTTGTCTTTGACCCCCCCAGAGGCAAGACAAGCACTTATTCTTATTTTCAGACATAGAAGAGCCAAGACACCAGCTAGCTGCAAACGCTGTGCCTCTGGTCTGTCTGTGTGCTGGCGGAGGGCTGCGGGGAGAGGGCAGGGCCGCCGGTTCGATTTCTGATCACGCCCTAGATCTTCTGTTGGTGACCCTGCAGGATGCACAATCCAGACAGGCTTAGCTAGGCCAAAGCAACAGACTCGGGAGTTATTGTACACTATTGACCATGCTCATTTGTTCATAAGTTAGAACATCTGGCTGCACAAGGACAAAAAAAAGAAGTCGTGTTCTCCTTTAGGTAAACAAGAGACATTTTAATAATTGCTTTCTAGCAATCAGCTTTCATTTGCCTTAATATAAGCTTTTGAGCAGTTATCTAACTCGTGTCTGCAACCCTGTAACCCTAGTTCCACATCTTCCGCTTAGACTGCCATCTGACATATCTGGAATGCTTCTGGCAAAAATGGGCTTTTCTAATTGTCTCATTCTAACATGGCTTATTTTGTAGAGGTGTCTGTCAGGCACACATTTCGTGTTGGCTTTCAGTTTTTGAACTAAGTACAAATTCAGTAAAAAGTGATCTGAAATTCACAAAGATTAGCGTGCGTGTGTATGTGTGAGAGCATGCGTGAATTGCCTTTCATTTTAATCACTTCAATATTGTACCACATTGGTCACTATTGCAGTATTGACTTGGAATCCTGACCGTGTCCATTCCAAATTTCAGTTCTTAGCTAAAGATCACCTTTACAGAAAGTCGTCGTGATGTTGAATATTTCAGAAAGATGTTTCTAAAAAGGGAAGTAGTTTACAGGCTGTTTTTAAAGTTCTTGTTTTTTAGTTCTATAATTAAGATGCTGTTATCCTCCTTTTCTTATTTAGATAATCATTTTAATTCAAACAAAGGTTCATTAGGGAGCCAGACAACCCACTGTAACCATGTGTTAAGTATTGCATATTTTCAATTGTTTTCCATCTGATTTCAGCATATTCTGTCCTGTTTTAGTCTAGTGTCTAATTTTCTAGCAAACACCAAATTTAGACAATGGTTAAGCTTTCCATTGCTCACAAAATGATTTTCCTTCACATTTTTATGAGTCCTATTTGAAGCATCAAATGTGATCCTTTATGATAGAAGCACTTTGAACACAAGACCTTGATCAAAAGTTTTCTGGTATTTCATCTCGCTATTAAAACAAACGCTTTCTCTCAGAGGACTGGGGGAAGTGATTTCATTCATTGCAAAGCCATCTTTAATATATGCTTTATATATCTGGATCCATGTCTCTGAGGAAAAGGATATTCTCAGGTGATATATTTTTTTCATGCTTTGGTATGCATTTTTTAAAGCAATCTATGTTTCTTCAATTATATTCACCTTCTATGAGATGCCATGTGAGGAAGTTGTGGAAATATAGAGTAAAAAAGCTGCCAAATTTCTATCAGACCCTTGAAAAAAGCTCATTTTTGTCCTGTGGGTTGTGGTGGAGCCCGTGTGAAATGTGGCAGGGCTCCAGGGTCCTCAGATAGCTACAGCACTCAAGGGGATTTCGTGTGCTGTGGTGGAGGTGGGTGCTATAGAGGAGGTGGGTGCTGTAGAATGGGCTTCTCTTCTTGCTTTGGAAATACCTCTGCCTGACACTCCAGCAGATCTTGCCCATGATTTTAGCTGAGCAAAAAGACCACACAAATTCATGTTAGAGGTAGCAAAGGAGAAGGAGAAATCTTGTGTGAATTTCCAAGTTTTAAGCTCATTCCCAGTGTAGCATTTTCATTTAAGTGAACCTAGCACCAGAGGTTGTGAGAATGCCAAACCATATGTTTATCACTCTGGAAATCATTGCCTTTGCATGGAAAATTAAATTCAGGGACCACAAATAATGTTTAATGCAAATGTCTGATGAGGGGGCTGAGGATGTTTTTACTTTATGGATTTTTTTAAAAAATTTGTTATATCTTTAGTGTTTGTTTGGTCTTCTTTTGCTTTAAACTTTTCACTTGGTCTGAGAAAAGCCTGAATGTTTATGTGCGGCATTTGACTGAGGTGGCTTGGGGCCGCCTATGGCTGTTAGTGGACAGGCTTTAGCAATATCCAATTTTAATCAGTTGCATTTGGTACAGCATTTTGAGTGACGGTGAAAATTGTTGTCTTTGGAAAGCACAAAAGGAACCTGGAAAGGCAGGTGAGCTCAGGTAGCGACGCAAAACGTTGTGTGTAATTCTTATGTCACAACTATCTGGAACAAAATGCAGCTGTCCCAACTACTATTTACATTCCCAAATAACTGTAGCAAACAGCTTCTCATGGCCTTGCCTTCTTGGAGGCCCTTTTCTCTGTCCTGAACCCAGGTGTGGTTGAAATTGGAAATGATTCATCTAGAAGAAGTCCATCCCTGACATAGCAAAGTTTGCTTTCATAATTGCAGCAAAAGAGGTCACTTCACCAAGTCACTGCTGCATGTGCGTACTGTATTCTGTTCAGAAAAAAATATAATTGTCTAAGTCCAAGTTATCCTGATTTTAAATTGATATAGAGAACTGTCAAGCAAGTTATATAACAACTAACAACATTGCACTTTCTGTATATGAATCAATATTTAAATAACTTATTTTTCTCCATTGCTGTTCTTAAACATTGTAAGTAGCTGTAATATACCAGTACCGATATGGTCTTGCAATCGCTTCAGCCCAAGAAAGCTGTGTATTGTTTTAAAAATTGTAAAAATTATTGTGATGATTCATTTAGAAAAAAAGAAAGGTGGACAGAAGGGTTTTCCTATGTATCAAAACTTGTCTATAATGTCCTCTATGTACCTAGAAAAAAAAAAAGTAAATAAATTTCTTCAGTTGAGTCTGCTGCTTTTGTTCCTTGGCTGCTTTAAAGTTGGAGTAGAAATGAAAGGGAAATTAAAAAGTGCGGTTAAAGAGTGAAATATTTTGTGAAAATGGTAGTTGTATGCAATTATTTCTGACACATCACCAACCCACACCAATTGTTGTTGTTGTTGTTAGGTGCCGTCGAGTCGGTATCTGACTCATAGCGACCCTCTGTACAACAGGGGAAACACTATTGTCAGTGTTTCTCTGCTGTTCATAGGGTTTTCAATGGCAGATTGATTTTTGGGAGGGGGTTGCCGGGTCCTTCTCCCAAGCCTACAGCTTCTGGTATTCCCAGGCGGTCTCCCATCCAGGTACTAACCAGGCCTGACCCTGCTTAGCTTCCGAGATCTGACGGGATCGGATGCCACAGGGCTACCGCTGCAGGCAACCCCACACCAATAGGCACCCAGCATCTCTTTGCCAGTTCATTGTTTTGTTTTGTTTTGTTTTGTTTTGTTTTGTTTCAAATATGCATCACTGCATCAATCAGGGCATCTTAGACCAGAAGGAGATTTTTGGAAGTCATCTCTATCTGGGGCCACATAAGTACATGATTCAACCAATATTACACATTGAAGTCGCAACAGAACCCAAGTCTGCCATTGAGAGAGAAAATAATTTTTAGATCAGGATCTTCTGGAAATGAGCTAACCGGATAAGAATACATTTTCAACGTTAGTATATCATGATTGATACAAAGTTTGTTTGTAATGTCTTTTTAAATTTTGGCAGGGGTGTGTGTGGTGCCAGGGATTGAACACAGGGCCTTGCAAATGCTAGGCAAGTACTTTATCACTGAGTTATATTCCCAGCCCCAAAAGACATTTTTTTATTGGGGGAGAAGAGAGTTTGTAATAAATATTTTTAAGCAGATGATGTATCCACGTGAAACAAAACAAATCCTCCTTTCTTGCCAGCCACCTCATTCTCTCCACAGGCAGTTATTATTACAGCATTGACCTAGCTTTGCAAAAATATTGTTGTTGTTGTTAGGTGCCATTGAGTCGGTATCTGACTCATAGCGACAGTACTTACAACAGGCGAAACAGTATTATTACTGCTTCTCTGCTATTCATAGGACTTTCAATGGCGGATTGATTTTTAGAGTGGGTTGCCGGGTCCTCCTTCCAGCAAAAATATTATGTATTTACAAATAGACTTGCATATGTGTTTTTTCATACAGAAATGATGCCATATTCTTCACACCTCCTCACCTTGGTTTTAAATCTCTCCATCTTGACACTCCACCTTCTTAAAAGTTGTGTAGTATTCTATTATACAGGTAACTTATTTGAACAGTACTCTCTGAAGGCATCACCTTTGGCTGTTATTTTAAAGTAGGCTGTTATGAGTATCCTTACATTTATATCATTTAGCATATGGAATAGCTGTATTAAAGTTATGTGTGTTCTAAATTTTCATAGAGATTCATTGGTGGGTTTCATGAAAGGATTCTTTACTGTGGTAGGTTTCACTTTTAAACTATTGTCTTCCCACACTCTTAATTCATCATGCAAGCGGGGCTATTTCATGTATTCTTCAAGAAAGGTTTATCTGAATTGCTGTATTATTGTAAAAATCCAACCATAAACCTCAAATCTTATCTCAAGCTGGTGCCTAAGAATCAATAGTTTCATTCAAAGAGACAGTTAAGGTTCTTGGTGCTCTAATCTCTCTTCATGTAGGAATACCAATGTGGCACTAACTTAGAAGATATAAAGAATATACTTTTGATTAGGGAAAGGGGAAAAGAGAAGGTAGGTAGGCATTCTTTCACTGCATAACTGATGTCGTAGATCTTAGGATCAGAACTTTCTTTACCCTTTGCTCTGGGGACCCTTTAAGGGAAAACTACGTACATAGTAGGAACTGGGATTTAGTTCAGTTGGTAGAGCACTGCTCTGCAGTCTCTGAGGTGCCAGGTTCGATTCCCAGCACCGTAGAAATGGGAGAAGGACGTGGCAATCCACTCCTGAGGCAATCCCAAAACAGCCATTGAAAACCCTATGAGGGGCGCTACAAGTCAGACACAACTCAACAGCACCTAACAACATGTCCATAGTGCCTCCCAGGACTGAGTGTGAATGTGAGAGAGACAAGAGAGGAGAGGATGAATGCCCATCATACACAGGTCTAGAGCCCTCATCAGGAGATCAGGGGCAGCATTATCTGAACCATTCAAATTCCTGCTACGGAGCCCCTCCACAATGCTACTGCAGAGAAAAACACTCGGAAAAGGGAATTTACATTTTACTTATTGGCATGGCTTGAATGTGTCTCTCAAAGGTTTGTGTTGGCAACTTACTCCCCAAATTTATATATTAATGATATTCAGAGGTGGAGTCTTTGGAAGGTAATTAGGATTAGATGAACTCATGAGGGTGAGGCTCCTACAATGGCATTAGTAGCTTTAGAAGAACAAGGAGCAAGGGAGCTAGGGTACACTGTATCCTACTATGTGCTGCCTTCCACCATGTTATAATGCAGCAAGAGGCTCTCATCAGATTCAGCCTTCCATCTTGGACTTGCCAGCCTCCAGAACTGTAAGGAATAAATTTCTGCTTCTTACAAGTTACCCAGTCTGTAGTATGATGTTACAGCAATACAGACTAAGATGCCTCCTATACACTTTTACAGACACACTGAAGGTTACAGACACTGAAGGTTCGAATCAATGCAGACTCGAATCCAGTATGGAAGGACAGGGGACTTAGGTGGGAGCCATAGAAGTTAACAATAATCTGACTGGAATTTACCACCATCTCCATTCATCCTCAATGAAATTGACCCAAAACTTACATAATGAATTTTAGTTGAAACCATGAGAGAGTTGGCACTAATGCTGTGGGAACGAGAGGAGAAACTGAGTCTGGGGAGAGAAAAAGCCAGAGGAAGTAGTTACTTCATGTTCTGTAATCTAATCCACATTGTTTCAACAGTTTTAGAGGGCTACAAGAATCATCTGTGGATTAGAATCACATATGGATCAGACTCATGATCAAGAGAGCTCTGCAATTTTAATGTGCACCTGATTCTATGTTGTTGTTAAGTGCAGTCAGGTTGGGTCCAAGTAATAGCAACCCTGTGTACAAGAGGATAAAACACTTCCTGGCACTATGCCATGCTTATGATCTTTTTTGTGTTTCAGTCCATTGTTGCAACCACTGTGTCAATCCATCCATCTTTTTTTCATTGACCCACCACACTCCCAAACATGATGTCCTTCTCCATGGGATGGGTCGCTCCTGAAAACATGTCCAAAATATGTAAGACACATTCTAGCCATCCTCTCTTCCAAGGAGCACTCTGATTGCACTTCTTCTAGGACACATCCGTTGGTTCTTTTGGCAGTCCACGGTATATTCAACATTCATTTCCAACACCATAATTGAAAAGCATCAATTCTTCTCCTATCTCTTATTTGCTGTCTAGTTTTCACCCTCTAAAACTGTTGAAAGGGTGCAGAATAGACTCAAGCATGTGGAGTACAGCTGTGTGTCATGTGCTAAGAGCGTCAGGCTGTTAAAAACACAAAGGCCTGAAAATCACAAGAAAATAATGGAGAAAATATCTTCTATTAGCCAAACTCCTGATCCTCTGCCCTCACCGTGAGTAGATAAATGATCTCTCCCACCTAATAGGAAAAGTGTAAGCATCCATTGGACTCTGGATCTTTCATCACCACTAGCAAACTCACCAGCTTCCTTACCTAGTCTTCCTTCCTTGTTCCCACCTCCCAGAAAGAGGTATCCATCTATCTGTCTGATTCTTTTACTTGAACTCAGGATCCTCCTATCCTGGGATCCCCCTTTCCCCAAGTGATCACGTATCCCCCTCTTCTCTAGTTTCCCCTTGAGCTGGTTTGCTTTTCAGGCTGAAGATTCCTCCTCCTCCCCCTCCTCCTCCTGCTCCTATTTACACTTGGCATTTCCTTTGGGAAAACTGCACTCTCCATGTTTTGAGTGATCCTTGCACAACTTTCAGCTGTGGTTTCCTTCATCTGCCTCTGAGCAGTGAGCACAACTCATGCCAGGCCATTCAAGCTCCTTCCCTTGAAGGGAAGGGAAGGGAAGGGAAGGGAAGGGAAGGGAAGGGAAGGGAAGGGAAGGCTCTTGGGTGAAAGTCAAGCACGTAAAGTGGGCTGGAAGTGAACAGAGATCCTGAAGGAGGTGTCCATGGTGATGCCAACGGAGTCCAAGAAACCAACCATCTACCTTCCTGTCCTTTCCTTGGATTCCTAATACCAATGGCTGCCCAGTACTTATGCTCATAAAGCCAGGAAATAATATAAAGAAACTAAGAACTCTCTTGCACACGTTAAAGTTGCCCTCTAAAAGTTCATAAGTTTTAATAGTTGCAAGATTGTGCATTTCTATCTTACTACAAATATTTTGGGAGAAGGACCTGGCAACCCCCTCCCAAAAATCAATCTGCCATTGAAAACCCTATGAACAGCAGAGAAGCACTGATAATAGTGTTTCCCCTGTTGTACAGAGGGTCGCTATGAGTCGGATACCGACTCAATGGCACCTACCAACCAACCAACAACAAATATTTGCATTTTTAAATAAAACTGCAACATAAATCTGAAAAATATATCCATTGGAAAATAAACACCATAGCCATTTGATACCTTTCCCTTGTTCATTAAAAGCATGGAAGAACAGCCAATTTAAAATATTTCTTTGCTCCCTTTCCTCCTTGAGGTCCTGTATCTGTTCTACTTCCACCACAAATTTTTATCCTAATGCGATAGATTTTTGTGTGTCTTTTTGATTCCCTTGCCCTATCTCCTTGTAATAAAAAATGTTTATGAACTGAAATTTCATTTCATTTCTTTTGATGATGCTCTGTTATCCTTCCTGTTTTTATCAGTGTACAATGATCAAACACAAAAACTGGAACTATGAGCTAGGCGCAGTGGCGCACGCCTATAATCCCAGCAGCTCGGGAGGCAGAGGCAGGAGGATCGCAAGTTCAAGACCAGAGGCAGTCTGCGTAACTTAGCAAGACCCTGTCTCAAAAAGTAAAAAAAATGGGCTGAAGGTGCAGCTCAGTGGTCCAGTACTTGCAGAGCATGCAGGTGCGAGGCCCGGGGTTCAACCCCCAGTATCCCCCCCCAAAAAAAGACACCTGGAACGATTTCACATTAGATGGCTGGTGGGCTGCAGAGGCTGCCTTCTGGTGTCTTAACCCCAGATGTCATCAATATCAGCTATGCTCAGGTTATCCACATGTCTGGAGCCCCAGGCATTTTTACACCCCGTTGAGATAGATTTCTTCCATTTGGCCTTGCTTTCTTCATTTGTCTTTCTTATGAAGTAGAAGAAGAGCATTTATGTAAGAAGCGATTTAGAAAGGAGCTCTGGCAGGATGGTCAGGCAGATCCGTTGTGGAACCACACTGACTGAGAAGCAGTTTCCCTCATCCAAGTTATCCAAGGCAGTATTCTGTGGAAAGAATCCCAGACTGAAGAACTTTCTGATACGCTACATGGGATTCTTCTAAAACATTCCTTTTCTTGCTCATAAGCCAGAGGTATTTGATGATTTTGCCCACCAAAAAAACCCCAAACAAACAAACAAACAAAAAAACCTATCAACTCTAAGAGTGTGGATAAGTCTTTAAAAAGTTCTCTCTCAATCTCACATATTTCTTTCATGTAGAGAATGCTCCCCCCAAGGCGTCCATCTGCTTGTCATGCTGTGGGGGGCTTGTGTGTTGCTGTGATGCTGAAAGCTATGCCACCAGTACTTCAGATACCAGCAGGGCCACCCATGATAGACAGGTTTCAGCTGAGTTTCCAGACCAAAAACTAGCAAAGAAGGACTTAGCAGCGCGCTAGGGAAATAGCCATTGAAAACCCTAGCTTAGAAGCACTGTCAAATATAGTGCCAGAAATTGAGCCTCCCAGGCTGGAAAACATTCAAGAAACCACTGGGGATGAGTAGCTTCCTCAGAGTCTACCAAAATGACAGGAATAGAGTAAAGGCCCTGGGACCTCCTTTTGCCTCCTTTTGAGAAGAAACATAAGCGCTACGACAATGTGTTCAAACAAAAAGATCGTATGGCACAGTGTTGGGCAGTGTTCCGTTCTGTTGTACATAGGGTCGCTATGAGTTGGATTCGAGTCAACAGCACCCAACAACAACAGCAGATAATCTTTACTCTCGCTATTCTCTGCCAAATATCTAGAAAGATTTGGTGAGTTTTAGTTTAGTTTTGCTTTGTTTGAACTCAGGAGTTGAACCCAGAGCCTTATATACACTTTGCAAGTGCTCTATCACTGGGCTGCCTCTCCAGCCCAATTTTTAGTTTGAGTCTGACCTCAAACTCACAATCCTCCTGCTTCTTCCTCCTGAGTCACTGGGATTACAGGTGTGCAACATTGTGTCCAAAATTTTTTTTTTAATTTATGCTTTATATTCCACAGCCCATTGCTCCCAGGTTGCTACCAAAACCATCAATGTTCTGATTGCTACATAGAGAACAGACCTCCTGCCTTCTGCTGCCTGAGCCTCTTTGTGGTTTTGGGCAATGCTATACATTTACTGGGCTGGGATTTAGCTCAGTTGGTAGAGCGATGCTCTGCAGTCTCTGGGGTCCTGGGGTCAATTCCCAGCACCGTGAAAATGGGAGAAGAATGTGGCAATCCACTCTGGAGGCAATCCAAAAAAAATCAGCCATTGAAAACCCTTTGAGGGTCTCTATGAGTCAGATACCACTCGAGGGCACCCAACAACAACAACAACAACAACAACAACAACAACAACACATTTACTACTATCTCCTCCCTCTCCCAAACTCCCACCTCCCCCCTCTTTCCCACCCTGTTCAATAGCTGTGGCCTGTCAGCATCCTTGTTCTTCTAGTCCCTGTTTAAATGTTCCAGAATCTCAGACTCCCACCCCTGGGTCTTTTCTCACCCTCGGGGGTCTCTCTGTAATTCACTTTTCACTTTAGAGTCAGCTTGGAGTGACAGAAGTCATCTCAAACACTCATCGCTTGTTAAACTTAACTAAACTCGACCAGAGCAAGCCTTTGTAGTCCATCTTTTCATAAGGAGCCACAACCTAACTCAATCCATAAACGAACCAAAAGCCCAGCCTAGCAGTGTAACTTCTGTAACAAACAGCCGAGTCTCTGCCAATCACAGCCGCTGAGCTGCATCCAGTCATAGGCAGCCCCTGATCCAAAGAAGCCCAGCACTGGCGCTGGAACCCGTGAGGCTGCCTGTACCTCACTTCTTTTTCCTGCGCATCAGTGCTGTCTGAACACAGGGCGGGACTGAGTTTTTAGAACTCACTCTGCTTCTAAGGGCCACCCAATATGCTCAATTGTTGTTGTTGTTAGGTGCCATTGGGTCAGACTCATAGTGATCCTATGTACAACAGAATAAAACACTTCCTGATTCTGTGCCAGGTACACGAGCTTATTTATGTTGAAGCCCATTGTTGCAAACCGTGTGTCAATCCATCTAGCTGGTGGTTTTCCTTTTTTCCATTGATCTGTCACTCTCCCAAACATGATGTCCTTCTATAGGGATTGGTCCCTCCTGACAATATGTTCAAAATATGTCAGATGCAGGCTAGCCATCCTTGCTTCCAAGGAGCCCTTTGGTTGCATTTCTTCTAGGACACATCTGTTGGTTCTTTTGGCAGTCCATGGTATATTCAATATTTATCTCCAGCACCATAATTCAAAAGCATCAATTCTTCTTGTCTTCCTTGTTCAATGTCCAGCTTTCACAACCATATGATATGACTGAAAATATCATGGCAAGAGTCAGGTACACCTTCGTCTTCAATGTAACATCTTTACTTTTCAACACTTTAAAGAGGTCTTTTGCAACAGCTTTTCCCAATGCAGTGCATCTTTTGATTTCTTCATTGCTGCTTTCACAGTTGTTGATTGTAGAACCAAGTAAAGCAAAGTCTTGGACAACCTCAATCTTTTTTCCATTTATCATGAAGTTGCATACTGACCCAGTTGTCAGGATTTTTGTTTTCTTGATATTGAGTCTCAATTCCTACTGAAGGCTGTGTTCTTTGATCTTAAATTCTGTTTAATTTGGCTTGGCTAAGGTTTTTCCTTTTAACATACTTATGAAAATCGGTAACACTTTAAAGGGATGTTTATTATGCCAAGAACAAACTACTTGCTAAGATATTGGCCCAGCCATTTGCTTGTTAGATCATCTATGCCTCCTCAAGCACCAATCCAATTTTTGTCACGAGTACACAGTCATGCTGGGTTTGGTATCTGGGCCCTGGAATAAGGCCAAAATGGAGACAACAATAGCTGTGTCATTTCAAGTGCCCTAGACCACCTTCTGGGCTGGGATTTAGTTGGTAGAGTGCTGCTCTGCAGTCTCTGAGGTCCCAAGTTTGATTCCCAGCACAGCAAAAATGGGAGAAAGACGTGGTGATCCACTCCCAAGGCAATCTCGAAACAAGCACCCGTTGAAAACCCTATAAGGGTTGTGATGAGTCGGACATGATTGGAGGGCACCTGACAACAACAGACTACCTTCTGAGACAGTTGGTCCTATGGTAAAGCTGGAAGGCTGCTGCTCAAGATGTCCCCTGGTCCTCATTGGTCAGCTGAGCATGTGACATGGCTTTTCCTCAATGGATAGGAAGCAGGGAGAGGGTGGTAGCCAGCCATTTACTGGGGAAAGCACTAGAGTGGGTGCTTGCCGTATTCAAGGACCCCTAGGTTGTCATTCATTATTAGCCCTGTTTCACCAGAGTACCGATTCCATGCCAGCAAGGACTTTGATCAGCTTATTCCTCTGCCCCCAGCCCCTAGAACAGTACCAGGCACAAGGAGGTACTGGAAAAAAAATACAGATTGAATGAAGCTTTCAGTCAGGATTTCCTCTTAGTCCTCAAACCTATTAGGATCTCACCTAAAGCCTTTGCAGGTTTTTCCTGCACCTGGAAGGCTCTTCCCAGGAAATCCCCATGAGTAATTCCCTTGTGCCCTTCTGCAGGGCTTTGCTCAGACATCACTGGGCTTCATCATCTCAGACTGCCCCTCCCTCAACCTTCTCCTCTGCCACCACTCTGGATTCTGGTACCTGCGCTGTTTTGCCTAACATTCCTTTATCACCTCACAGCTACTGTGCAGCGTATTTCTTCCTGTGTATTGCTTATCCTCTGTCTCCTCCAGTTGCAGATCCAGGAACGCACAGGTTTGCTCTCCCATAAACCAGAAACCTCCTTGCTTGACACACGGTATGTGTGGAATCAATGTCTATGAATCACCAGCCCTTGAACGTTAAATCTGGAGAGGACAAACCCACAGGCGAAGCGAGAGTGGCTAGGATCATATACGGATGGCTAGCGACAGGGTAAAAGATTAAAGTAGCAGCTCTTCTCTGCCGGTCAAAGGCTTGAGCGGAGCACGTGCGCAACTGTGGCTTAAAAAGAATCAGAACCAACCGGAAGATTCCCAAAACTTCAGCAAGTTCTTGTGTAGGGAGCAGTTGCTGCAGCACGAGGCCACCAGAGGGCGCTCGTCTGCCAGGCTGCCGGCCACCTGGCAGGGAGGGAACGGAGGTGGCAGCGGGAGGACCTCCGGGGAGGAAAGTGTGTGCACTGCGCAGCCGCAACTAGAGCGAGACGCGGGTGTCACCAGCCCCAAAATGAACTGCGGCAGCAGGAGGAAAAGCAAAACCTCTCGGACTCTCCAAGTGCCTTGTAGCCAAAGCATCTATTAAAACGCCCTGGGAGAATGATGACGCGTCAATTTACAATCCGTTTTTTAAAAAACATTGTGAAGCGCTGGGCTTCCGGAATCCCTACCTCGTTTCTTCTTTACCAGAGCCCAGTTTCCTGCACTTGGTAGTTTAGGGTGTCTCTGCGTATGCAGGTGCCCAGCTGCCTGCTGAAGGAGGAAGTTGAGGTAAGGGAGCGTTAAGGGGAATCTAATAGTCCTCAGCCTGCAGCTGTAGCACTGTGGCGTTAGATCTCAGAATCTAAGTTGGTTAGTACTTGGATGGGTGACCGCCTGGGAACACCAGGTGCTGTAGACTTGGGAGAAGGACCCGGCAACCCACTCCCCAAAAATCAATCAGCCATTGAAAACCCTATGAACAGCAGAGAAGCACTGACAATAGTGTTTCACCTGTTGTGCTTAGGGTCACTAGGAGTCGGATACCAACTCGAGGGCACCTAACAACAACAACATATTCTATACTATGATTTCTGTGTCACACATACATTCTTTTATTTCGGGAAATGCAGACAAACGGAGGTATCTGCTGCTGAAGAGGGGAAGGTAATTGCTGCTAAGGAAGGACCTGGGGCTAGGATTTAGTTCAGTTGGTAGAGCACTGCTCTGCAGTCTCTGAAGTCCCAGGTTTAATTCCCATCACCGCAAAAATGGGAGAAGGATGTGGCAATCCATTCCTGAGGCAATCCCGAAACAGTCAGCCATTGAAACCCCTATGAGGGTCGCTATGAGTCAGACACAACTCGAGGGCACCTAACAGCAAGGAAGGACCTGGCTGCTGCCGGCCCCGGACCTGTGCTCTGGACCAGTGCCTCCTTCTCTGGACCTGCTCCTGGTGTCTCTTTCTCTCTAACCGTCCACACTTCATTCTGGAAGCGTGTTCCATCTCTCACCCTTTATCTAATAAACTCAAAACCCCGCCCCACATCTGTTTCATCCTGAAATTCTTTTTTGGCAACTGAGACAAGGACATGGCATCTCCTCTGAGTGGAGGTCCCAAACAAGGGAACTCCTCGGGGTAGACTATAACGTTGGGGTACAGAACCCCTAAAGCCACAGACATAAAGGTCCAGTAATAGAAGTCAGAGACTACTGTTTTGAGTTTGTTCATCTCTGAAAATAACTAACCAGTGTGATTGGCCTGACCAAAACAAAGTTTGACATGGGATGGTGGAATTTGAACAGGCAGAGAAAGAAGGATGGGGAGAGGATTCTAGGCTACAAAAGAAATTTGAGCCAGGATGGACATAATAATCCACCAGGGAATATTCCAGAGACATTGAGGAGACAAAACACATGTGACGAGGACAGGGAGTTGCCCGTGGTGTGTGGGGCCTTGACTACTCCTTTCAGGATGTTGTTGTTGGGTGCCATCAAGTCGGTGTCCAACTCATAGCGACTCTATGTACAACAGGCAAAACACTGTTGTCAGTGCTTCTCTGCTATTCATAGGGTTTTCCTATTTAATTTAATTTAATTGCTTCAGTCCCCACTTGCCCAAAGTGCCCTGTATCTCTCCCTAAGATGGCCCTGCAAATATTGCTTGAGAATGGCAGGCCTTAACTCAGAGAGACCCGCCTTGCTTCCACGCAACAGGTTAAGATTAAAGCCAGAGAGGCAGCGGCTACTGACTGGCTCCAGTTTCCCACAATCATAATTTCTTTTGCCACACTGTCCCTGTGGAAAACTGGGTCCCTGTGGTTCAGCGTGTCCTTGCTTTCATTCTTGCAGAAGAATTCAAAACCACAGTGATGTTTTATTTTGAGGGAGGACAAAGGATGGTCTCCATCTCACTACTGGAGCACGGGTCCAGGGGCACTCTAGGACGGTTGGGCAAGTCGCAGCAAATCTCCATCCTTGGTCTCATCTATAAATGATTTTACAAATGGACCCAGAACTTAGAAGACGGTTTATTTTAGAATTAAAAGGAGAGCCAGAGCAAGAGCAGATAGGCTTGGGTGAGCAGGTTAGGGCCTGGGGGCCAGGGAGGCTTAGGGGAGAAGTGGGGGGACAGAAAAGAGGGAGAGACAGCACGAGGCGAGGGGAGATGGATAGATAAAGAGAGAAAGGCTTCCTGATACAGAAACCAGAAAGTGGGAGCCAGGCGCAGTGGCGCACGCCTGTAATCTCAGTGGCTCGGGAGGCGGAGGCAGGAGGATTGCAGGTTCGAGATCAGAGGCAGTCTGTGTAAGTTAGCGAGACCTTGTCTCAAAAAGTAAAAAAAATGGCCTGGGGTGCAGCTCAGTGGTCTAGCACTTCCAGAGCATGCAAGCTCGAGGCCCCGGGTTCAATCCCCACTACTGAAAAAAAAAAAAAAAAAAAAAAGAAAGAAAGAAGAAAAAAAGAGAAGAAAAGAAAAAGAAATCAGAAAGTGGGCAGGTCCAGCAGCGAAGATCCGTGGACAGCGGCACCTATGCATCTGGGTTGGAGGTTAGGAATCATAGTGGTCCGTCAGTGAGGCTGCGGGCACCTGCAACCATCTGTGTAGACTGCAGATAGCTGCAGACATCTGTAGGCTTCTGTAGGTGACTCTGGCCATTGCCGTAAACTGCAGACGACTGGACAGTGGAAGCATCACTGGATATTGCGGACTGGATGCGGCTGAGGACTGTGGGAACTGAGGACTCGGCACAGTGTGCTAAGGAGAGGGACTTTTGGGGTTTTGAGGTCCCTCTCCCTTTGAGGGGATAGATGGTCCTCCCCTCTTTTTGACCTGTCTTCAGGTGGTTTGGATTTCTCCCACCCCTCAGTCTAGGCTGGCCAGTCTGGGCTGCAAAACTGCTCTTTCTCTTTACCACAGGAGGGGTCCTCCTTCCACTGAGGGGCCCTTCCCTGGGCTACACATGGAGGCACCTGTGGCCTTCACATGCAAACAGGCTACCAGCTACAGATCAGACCACGTGTAATGGTGCTAAAGGTTACGGAACACAGTATCTAGGTGTTCCCTCCTAGAAACTCTGCCATTGGTAAAGCCATTCTCCATGGGGAAGCCCTGCCCACCAGCTCAAGGCCTTTGTCTCACATTGAGACGAGGTGAGGAAGTTCACACTGCTATTCGCATCCACGTGGCTGGGAAGCACAGGGATGAGCTGGGAGGTGGGTGGCTGCAGAGGCCTCTATACTCTTTCTTCCTGCCTATTACATCTCTCCAACATTCTCTCCGCCTGCAGCCATAGCCCTGTGGCATCCGATCCCGTCAGATCTTGGAAGCTAAGCAGGGTCAGGCCTGGTTAGTACTTGGATGGGAGACTGCCAGGGAACACCAAATGCCGTAGGCTTGGGAGAAGGACCTGGCAACCTCCTCCCAAAAAACAATCCGCCATTGAAAACCCTATGAACAGCAGAGAAGCACTGACAATAGTGTTTCGCCTGTTGTACACAGGGTTGCTATGAGTTGCATACCGACTCGATGGCACCTAAAAACAATAACAAAACGTTCTCTCCAGAGGTGTCTCTCTAGGTCTTTAACCCCAAAGGGATTTGCACTTAGCCTCCACTCCCCAGGATGCTCTCTTTTTTGTAATCAGTGGCATTTGGAGACCCTGACCATCTGCCCACACCAGCCCCTAAACCAACATTTTGATGGAGAAGTTGAGTAGATGGAGTCCAGACACACCTGTCCCTGGAATGGCTTCTCAATGGGGGGCCCTGGAAATGAGCTGAACCCAAGATGTTCTGATTTATATTGCATCCTAGAACCCACAGAGGTCAGGGGCCTATCACTGTTTCTTTCCCAGGGGGCAACTTGATCCCTGTTCAAATGTACCTATATTCTTTCCAGTGACCACTCTGCACAGCAAAGGACAAAGGGAAGCTGAATCTTTCCAGTCACAAATGTCCCTGGATGATTGGTGAATACTTGCTTTACAGAGGAAAAACTGTGAGGTGCCATTAAAGTTACTGTTCAGGGGTGACAGGAGGACTCCTGATCCTTTTAATGTGGCTTGTTGTTGTTGTTGTTGTTAGGTCCCATCGAGTCGATATCTGACTCATAGCGACTCTCATAGGGTTTCCAATGGCTGACTGTTTCGGGATTGCCTTGGGAGTTGATTGCCAGATCCTTCTCCCATTTTTGCAGTGCTGGGAATTGAACTCGGGACCTCAGAGACTGCAGTGCAGCACTCTACCAACTGAGCTAAATCCCAGCCCCTTTAATGTGGCAGCTTCCTTAAAAAGCCCTGCTTGGCCAGGCTGGGAAGAGCTCAGACTTTGCAGGCAAAAGGGACCCAAGCTCTGCCCCCTCCCCCACAGCGGGCCCTCTAGGCAGAATCCAATGAAGGCATGCAGAAGGCATCACAGACTTCTCACTGGCCTGCCCTCTTCTCTGGCTCCCTCCTCCTTCAAGATCTCAATGCTTTGTTCTCTGCAGCTGTCTGGGAGAGCAGACCTGGAGACATCTCCCCCTGGAGCACAAAGCCCCTGTCCTTTTCAGTGGCTCTTCTGAAGATTCATTTTAACCCTTCTTCCTGTTGCTAATGCCAGTCCTCACTTAGCTCCAGTGAGATTCCTTAGCTTCCATCTCACGCACCAACTTGAAGTTCTGCTTCAAAGGTTTGCTTCTGAAATGAGCCTAGTGGTAGGCTTGGAGGGAAGCAGGATGGACAGGCAGACATGAGAAGTTGCCCCTCATCCAGGACTCGAGACTTTGACCAAAGAAAGTCTTCCTTTCTCCTGCTGTGGGTTTCGTCCTTGGAAGTCTTTGAGTATCTGTCCGGGGTTTCCTGGGAACAGATCCAGGCTCTGCGGGATCGCTGCAGCTCCTGCAAAGCCTATACCGTTGCTTGCAGGGCAGATTCAAGGCCGCCTCACTTGGACACAGAGACAGTGTGTGCATTTCTTCCATCTTCCTAGGGGAGCGTTCCAAAAGTTTTGCAAGGGCCCTTTCAGCTGTGGTCTAATCCAGGGACTTGGCACCACCCCAGGGAGGACACTCATTGACTTTGGCACCCGGGCACTTCCTACGCAATCCCAAGCTCTGAATGTATGGAATAGGCCTTTGCAAGGAGGCACGCCGCAATAATTCTCTGCACTGTCGAGACGCATGCAGACTGTGGCTACCCATCCGGGTCTTCGGGGACCTTCTGTTCTTGCTCCCTAGGATTCCTCCTTTGCTGGCTTTGGGGTTTAAGAGTTCCCACAGAAGAATGTTTGATGAGGAGGTTGTGCTAGTTGGACGGTGGGGACATTACACACACTCAGATTTTCCTTGCAGATATTTTTCCCCTCCGAAAGGAGAACAAGAAAAAGGATACGGTCCATTTGGGGAGTCTTTTCAAAAGACGCCTGAAGGATGATTTTCCCAAATCAAGAAGTCAGATAGTTCCTTCAGGCCCGTCTGGGTGAGGCCAAATACGTGCCCAGTAAGGGATTGCTGGTTTTGCTCAAACACTCTCTAAAAATGTACAAATTGGACAATTAATTTACTCTCTTATTTTTGGCAGGAAAAGGAGAAGGGACTTGCCAAGACTCATGACTTTCCTGAAGCCACCCCCGGAAGTGTGTTAATGACCTGGGTGCCAGGAAGGCTCCCAGTGCTGACATCCAGCTTGTCAGCCCCAGCTTCTCTGTTCCGTGTCCCACCCAGGAAAACAGTGAATCATTACAAAGTAGCCACCCAAGAGGCTATCCTCCCACGAACATTAGTGGAAAGGCCACTGCATTTCACCCCAAACCCCACGGGTTTCCTCTGTCCCACTGGATGTCTGCATCCAGAAGCAGATGCAGACAACACTCGAGAGCCAGCCTTGCTTCTTGGCGAAGCCCGTGGCCTGTGGCGTGTGGGCTGCCTCAGGGAGGCCTGATATTCTGTCACCGTTTCCCTCACGCGTCACTGGATAATCACAGGCTCACGTCTCTCCAAGGGACAGCAACCAGATTTAGTCTTTGAGTTTGTGTATGGACCTTTTAATAAACTTTTATCTTTATTTTTGACTTCCTGGTGTTTCTATTGATTTTGGCAGTGGGTGGAGCTTAGCAAAAAGGTGTCTTGAAAAAGGTGATGTTGGAATTAAGTGCTTTCTCAAGACGGAATCCATTCCTTTCCTTGGATTTAATATTCATTCCTTTAGCCCACATTTCTGTATTGCATAAAACCTTAAAAGGAAAGTAACCCAAAGTTCAGAGGGCTTCATTCTAATAGTTTAATTAAAGCAGTTTGCATATCACATTTTTGTAAAGTAAACCAGTTTGCATTTTGTTGTTGTTGTTGTTTTGTTTTGTCTTTTTGCGGTACTGGGGGTTGAACCCAGGGCCTCCTGCTTGCACGCTTTGCAAGTGCTGGACCACTGAGCTGCACCCCCAGCCCATTTTTTTTACTTTTTGAGACAGATTGCCTCTGCTTTCAAACTTGAGATCCTCCTGCCTCCGCCTCCTGAGTAGCTGGGATTATAGGCATGCCCCACCATGCCCAGGTATATGTTATTTTTTTTTTTAAACGGGAGTCCTTTTTTAGCAGCACAGGAATAGACTTCTGAGCCTATATAGACATCCCTGACTTCCAATGGTTATACTTAAGGATTGCTCAGATTTATGATGGTGTGAAAGTTCACCCATACATCCATTCTGTGCTTTACTTTTGGTACAGTTTTTAAGGAACTCCATGAGATATTTAATACTTTAGAAACAGATAGGTTTCATGTTGGATGGTTTTGCCCAATTGTAGGATAACAGAAGTGTTCTGAGCGTGTTAAGCTAAGCTCAGCTAAGTTGGGAGGCTTGGTAGGTTAAGTATGTTCAATGCATTCTCTACTTAGACATTTTCAAATGATGATGGATTTATCAGGACATAACCTCCTTGTATCCTGTAGCTGTACCACTGTGGCATCCTATCCCATCAGATCTCAGAAGCTAAGCAGGGACATGTCTGGTTAGTACTTGGATGGGAGACTTCCTGGGAACACCAGGTGCTGTAGGTTTGGGAGAAAGACCCGACAACCCACTCCCAAAAATCAATCCACCATCGAAAACCCTATGAAAAGCAGAGAAGCACTGACAGTAGTGTTTCGCCTGTTGTATGTAGGGTCACTATGAGTCGAACATCGACTCGACTGCACCTAACAAAAACAACAACCTCCTTGTAGGTCAAAGAGCATTTGTATAGTTCTCACACTACACTGTGCTTATTTGCCCATTTATCTCTTTCCCTCACTAGACTGAACCGACAGAGAGCAGGGACCTGGCATCTTTCATCATTATTTCCTCAGCATCCAACACAGTACCTAGCACACACCAGGGCTCAGCAGATACTTTTAGATGGACAGTGCACACCAATAAAGTATGCCAGCAACTTTTTACGTTTTCCTTTTTCTCCTTTTCAGTAGGCTACCCCCGAGGAGTGTGCATGTGGGCAAAAAACAATGTGCAGCTGGTGGACTTGAGGTCGGTGCTCTGGCCTGTGCTTGTCAGCCTTGGCCCCTCTGCCCTGTCCTCCATCTGCCTCTGGGACATCGGTTTCTGTGCTATATGATGCCATGGGGAAAGTCAAGCTTGACTTTATCCTCATCAGCCAAGTGGTCAGTGGGTCAGCTGTGCTGTCCAATGCTATCCACGCAAATACACAATCATTTCCCCTTTGACTGACGCACTTGGCCAAGCGTGGGCAGAACCACATGACCCTCCCACCCCAAATGATCGAGGGTGTCGTGTTTTCATGTGAGCAAGCTCTGTGAAGCCGGGAACTGTCCTCTTCCTCATGCTTAAGACCACAGGCATTTGTGTTTTGAATGCCTCCCCGTTGCAGAGGCAGCAATACTGTGGGGAAAGACGAGAGGAACAGCAGGGGACTGTCAGGTGGAGCATCCAGAAAGGTACCTAAAGCTTCAACACCAGCATTTTATGTGCATAGGAAGGATAGAGAAGTAGCTAGCCCTTGGGTTTGGTGGTTAGTCTCCCTGATGTGAGCCTCCGAAGTACCTTCCTGTTTCGCAGACATCTGGGTCAACCTCAGTGCTGATACTGGAATTGCCTCTTGCACAGGGGTTCTTCACTCAGAACATCCACAAACCTGAACAGAATTACATCTTTTTACTCCTGACTAAACTCTAATTGAAATATATCATTTTCTGAGCTGGGCGCAGTGGTGCACAGCTGTAATCCCAGTGGCTTGGGAGGCGAAGGCAGGAGGATCGCAGGTTCGAGACCAGAGGCAGTCTGCGTAAGTTAGCGAGACCCTGTCTCAAAAAGTAAAAAAGAAAATGGGCTGGGGTGCAGCTCAGTGGTCCAGCACTTGCAGAGCATGCAAGCGCGAGGCCCTGGGTTCAACCTCCAGTACTGAAAAAAAATATATATATATATATAATTTTCTTCAATTATGAATATAAGCAGCAACATCAGTAGCAGCACCATCTGGGATGTGACTCCAGGTAATACAAACCCTGGGTATCTTCACATCACTTCCCAGTGCTTATAGGAACCTCACCTCGACCCCTGCCTTCATCTTTACATGGTGTCCTCCCTGTATGCTTTGTGGTGTCTAAGTTTTCTCTGTTTATATGAGATACCAGTCCTTCTGGATTACAGGTTCCCTTATTATTCCATGACCTTATCATGACTTGACTAATTATATCTGCAGTGACACCTATATAATATCTTTTATCATCATTGATTCCTCAAAATTATGTAGTTCTCAGACTCACTGCTAGATCTTATTTTTTTAGTACAAGGATAAAGAAGCACTCATGTACTCTATGTATTAGTTAGTGTTCTCTAGAGAACAAAACAAACAAAAACAGTTAAGGATGTGTGTGTATACCTCCAAATTTTAAGTCTATCTCCTAGACTTTCTTGCCTATGCTTGTCAGCATTGGCTATTCTTTCCACCCACCGGTGTTGGCTCACATGACTGTGGCAGCTGAGAAGTCCATGATCTGCCATCTTTAAGCTCCAGGCTGAAGAGAGCGGATGGTATGGTTCTGAGCACCAGAAGACCAAGGGTGTAAGTCCAGCAAGAGGCAGAAGACTGACATCCTAGCTCAAGCAGTCAGGCAGGGACAGACAACTCCCCCTTCTGCCATCTTTTTGTTGACTAGAACAACAAACAGTGGATTGGATGATATCCATCCACATTGGGGAGGGCCATCTGCTTTATTCAGACTACTGGTTCAAATGATCATCTCACTGGGAAACACCCCCACAGATTCACCAAGAAATATTATGTAGCCAGCTATCTGGGCACCCCATGACCCAGTCAAGTTCATAGATAAAATTAATGATCATAATATAACATGAATTTGTAATTTTTTTTAAAAAATTTCAATTACTGTATTTCAATGTATTTGTAATTCCATGTATTTTAGATTATGCATTTCAAAAGCTATTTCAAGAAGCAACACACAGGCTTTACTAAAAAGTCAAAGGGACCCATGATACCTCTGTGAGATCAACTCTGCCCTATGACCACCCCTGCATGGCTTGACCTTTCTTGGTAGAATCAAATCTTTCTCAAAATAGTACCTTATATTTAATATTTCTTAATTATATTTAAGGGAAGGACAGGTGAACCAGCTGCTAATTTGTTGGCCCTCAATTCTAAATACAAGTGCAGACTCGTATCACTGTGGCATCTGATCCCATCAGATCTCGGAAGCTAAGCAGTGTCAGGCCTGGTTAGTACTTGGATGGGAGACTGTCTGGGAACATTAGGTGCTATAGCCTTTGGAGAAGGACCCAGCAACCCACTCCAAAAAATCAATTTGCCATTGAAAACCCTATGAATAGCAGAGAAGCACTGACAATACTATTCCACCTATTGTACATAAGGTCGTTATGAGTCAGACACTGACTTGACGGCACCTAACAACAACAACAACAACAACAATTCTAATTTTACCTTGTCAGTAGAGAGCACTGGATGGACCAGTACAGGAGATATGGGCTTTTCTCTCTTGTATCCAGCATGTGTCCCTTCTTTTCATGGTCCTCCTCCTGCAGGGCTGCCTAAAGTTTGGGCATCCACTGCTACTCATCCCCATCAACCTTCAGTGGCACCCCACAGCTCTTAGTGAATTCCCTCTTTCTCTTTCCTGCCCACCAGACACAGCCCACTGGCACCAAAAATTTCAGGAAGCTTCCAGTTGCCCGCCTAAGAGAGGTAGGGCTTACTTTCTCTCAGCCTCAGTGCTAGAACTTGGGCTTGTTATGACTTGGGCTAATATAGTAAACTAATCTACCCCAATGGGGTAACTTATGTAATGAGGCCTGAATTCCAGTTTTGGGGAGGTAGCCTCCGTAGTCATTTTCCAGGACTGCCAAGACAAAGCATTGCAAACTGAGTGGCTTAAACAACAAAACCTTATGTCTTACAGCTATGGAGGTGACACATCTAAGATGAAGGTGTTGGCAGCATTAGTTCCTTCTGAGGGCTGGAAGAGAGAATGTGTCCCGTGTTTCTGGTGGTTTTCTAGCAATCTTCGGCATGCCTTGGCTTGTAGGAAGATCACCCTGACCTCTGCCTTTATCTTTACCCAATGTTCTCCTTGTATGCATTTTGGTGGCTAAGTTTTCTCTGCGTATAGGCGACACCAGTCCTATTGGATTAGGGGCTAACTTATTCTTAGATGACCTTATCATGACTGAACTAATTATAGCTGCAATGATCCCAGTTCTAGACAAGCTCATCTTCTGAGTAGGATTTCAACACATGCATTTTGGGGGATACAATTCCACCCATAAGTTAACTTTCCTCTTAAGTTTGCTACTTCTCTCAGTACTCTCAGGCTTAGAGATGTGTTTTACCCCTTTATAGCTAACACCCTTGTTGTTGTTGTTGTTAGGTGCTGTACAGTCAAGTCCAACTCATAGTGACTGTATGTACAACAAAATGAAAAACTCCCCAACATTGTGTCAGGCACATGATCTTTTTTATGTTTAAGCCCATTGTTGCAGACACTGTGTCAATCCATGTAGTTGAGCGTCTTCCTTTTTGTTATTGTTGACCTGCTACTCTCCCAAACATGATGTCCTTCTCTAGGAATTACCCCCCGCCCCATGACAACATGTCCAAAATACATAGGATGCACTCTAGCCATCCTTGCTTTCAAGGAGCACTCTGGTTGCATTTTTTTCTAGGATGGATGTTGGGTCTTTTGGTGGTCTATGGGATATTCAATATTTGTCTCCAACACTGTAATTCAAAAACATCAGTTCTTCTACCTCTCCTACTCAATATCCAGCTTTCACAAGTATATCATGTGACTGAAAATATCATAGCATGAGTTAGGTGCAGCTTCATCTTCAATGTGACATCTTTATAATGCTTTAAATAGGTCTTTTGCAATGCATTTTCCCAATGCAATGTGTCTTTTGATTTCTTGACTGCTGCTTCCATGGGTGTTGATTGTAGAACCAAGCAAAGCAAAATCTTGGACAACCTCAATCTTTTCTCCATGTAGTATGTTAGTAGATTATTATTCTCTATATGTTGTTTTTTCCTTTAATTTGTTCTTGAGGGCTCTCTCCGGAACTGAGCTCTGTGCTTCATGAGGTATAAGAAGATTTGGTCATAGATGTTTACTGAGTACCTGTCATGATATACTTCTTTATCCTAGGGGATGGTCTAATGCTTAAGTGTCTGACTCATGACCACGTGTTTCTCTCAAATGAAACTTATTTATATTGGCAGACACCCTTGTAGTAGCCACACTGTAGTAGAACCCTAACCTACAAAGAAGTTAGGTTTGGGTGTGTTGGTGAGGTGACACACAGAAAAGGCAAGGAAATAAAACACATGAAACAGCAGAACACAGTTTATTACTTACAGGTCCAGAAAGAAGAGGACAGTCAGCCTTACAGGGCCAAGAGGAAGAGAGGGGATCTGACACTTATGCTAACCAGCAGGTGGAGAGCAAGAGAAAGCAAGAACCTGTGGGCCGAAGACTATTAGGGTCTAGAGCATTTCCCAGGCAGGTTTCTCACGAGGAGACCTCATTGGTGCATTTAGAGGGGCAGAAATGAGTTCCATGGGGTAAAGCTATGATTGAGAGGTGTCACTGGGGCATATCATGTACAGACCATGCTGGGTAGAGTCAGAAGAGCGAATCAAGTAGGTTGAACCTAGCTGTCCCATAGGGAGGTGGCCACCAGGAAGAGGTTATTTAAGATAGATACCTGGACTGGCCACCTGGAGAAACTGGGAGCAGGCAGAGAACGGGAAACAGCATCAAGTATAAATAAGCCCTGCTTCCAGCATTTGAAATCCAGCTTATATTCAAAGTGGACACTGAGACCACACAGCATTATAGGAAATTAATACTGTATGTATGTTAGGCTTTTCCACTCTCCATACTGAATTCAAGCTGCTATGAGGGTAAAACGAACTAACATGAACAGAGCATCTATCAGCCACCTTAATTTTCACCTTTCCTCCACCTTTGAGGTAGCTACACTGTGATCTCTATTTCTAAAGAGATTATGTAACTCTCCTAAGGCACAAGTGGTGGTGGGTGGCAGTGCTGGGACTCAATCTATGTCATTGTTTTTTTCATTCCAAAGGCTGCAGGCATCTTCTGTATAAGGCTGCTACCATCCTAAAGATCCCTGTGTGTGTCAGTTAGCTTTCTTGTGGCTGTGACAAAACACTGACATAAACAACTTAAAGGGGGAAAGGATTTATTTTAGCTCATGGTTTCAGAGGATTCAGTCCATCATGGACGGGACGGCATGGTGGAGCAGAGCAATTCACATCATGGCAGCCAGGAAGCAGCGAGAGGGAAACAAGAAGAGGCAAGGAAGTGCCCCTGGAGACCTACTTCCTCCAGCTACACTCTGTCTCTGAAGCTTTCCAGAACTTTCTGGAAACCACAATCTGGGGCCCAAGGCTTTAACACCTGAGCCTGCAGGGGATATGTCATATTCAAATCATAACATGGTACTTCTTGCAGGCTGGTCCAGGTCTGCAGTGATTGTTGCAGCTTCCATGTAATAAAATTTTTAACTTCTTTATTCATTTGCTTATTTGTCCATTCAATAAATATTCACTGCATACAGTTACTACTCTAGGCTCACATCTATATGTTCAGAGACCTAGAGATGGCAGAGGCCCCACTCTCCCAGAGAAGAGAGTACGTACAGTGGTGGAGACTGACAAGGGATGTTGTGTGGCTTGCCGGAGGTGACTCTTGACCTTGGCTCTTGAATTCTGAGCCTTGGAGGAAGAGCAAACCAGGAAGATACAAGGTAAGATATTCTAGACACAGGAAAGAACACGAACAAAGGCATGAAGAGAACCAGGTATGGTTTGTTAGGGAACGAACATAAGGAATGGTTGAAGGAAGTGAGAGTGTTAGACCTAGAAAAAGTTCACATCTCAAAACACATTGTAGTCCCATGTCCTTAAATTGCTTGTGATTCGAAATCACCTATCATTGCCATAGACCAGTCACAATCTCAGAACATTAGCCAAGGATGCATAGTGCAGATAGTGACTGATGCTTTAGGATTGCCCCTTGGCTAGCAGCAGGAATGGAGCCCCATCCATTCTAAGATGCTGTCTGGTGGGATTTTCAGATATAAGACAAGTGGGCATCTTAGGAATGGTAAAACAGAATATTCATGGAATGAGAAAGATATGTAGGAAGACTCATTTTGATGGGCACTCAGGGCAACATGGTAACATGTGCTTTGGAGTGAGTATGACCTGGGTTCTGCTATAGGCTCAATCACTTACGATTATGTCATGTAGCACCAGTCACTAAGCCCACAGAAGCTCAGGTTCCTCATCTGTAAAAGAAGATAATTATTACATCATACAACTTGTTGTTAGGTGCCATCCAGTCAAGTCTGACTCATAGCAACCCTCATAGGGTTTTCAATGGCTGACTGTTTTGGGGATTGCCTTGGGAGTGGGTTGCCATGTCCTTCTCCCATTTTGCAGTGCTGGGAATCAAACTCAGGACCTCAGAGACTGCAGAGCAGTGCTCTACCAACTGAGCAAAATCCCAGCCCACATCATAGAACTAGAGGAGATAAAACATATAAGATTCACATTTGATATTAAGACTATATCTATGACCATGGCCAGGTATTAAGGATACAGTGTGACTCTTTGTTTGACCATCCTAGAGAGAACAATCCCTAGGCCAAAACATTTCTCTCTGATGAAGTTCTTGAAAAGTGACACTTTATGAGATCAACGCTCCCCAAACTTTCCCAAAATTAAGTGACTGTCTATTATAGAACTTTGAATGCACATCATAAATACAGGTGTATTTATTTATCAAAAATAAGCAGCTAGGGTACAGCTGTATGGGAGAGTGAATGCTTGGTATGCAAGGCCCTTGATTTGATATCCATGGACAAACAAAAGAAAAAAAAGGAAGAAAGAAGAAAGAAAGAAAGAAAGAAAGAAAGAAAGAAAGAAAGAAAGAGGAAGAAGGAGAGAAAAGGGGGGAAGGAAGGAAGGAAGAGAAAAAAAGTAAGTCTTTTATTATACCTATTATGAAACATAAGTAAGGTTTTAAACTATGAAGTGAAGACAAAACAAACAGTAATTTAAATAAACTGTTTTGTTTGAGTAATGGTACCAAAGTCCCGAAACTTCCACTCAACCAAAAGGCCATTTTTCATGCGAGTATTCTGATTACATATGTATGCTTCATTTCTGGAAACCTTAATTTGTATTTTGTGACTCGGTGATTTGGAGGTTTATTTATATGCTTGGTTTTAATGGCATTAGCAGCTGAAGCCGATCCCTCACAAGGATGCAAATGGCAGAAGCACATCCTTGGCTGAGCTTGGGAAATGAGAACAACCATCAGTAGCAAAGCGGGGCCAAACAGTGCCAGAGGGCAACGGAATGGCACCTTCTCTTCCCAGAGTTGCTCAGAAAGAAACACAGACATATGAAAGTAGGGTGCGTTCATGTGTTCAGTGTCGAGCAAATCTAAGGATTTTAATTCAGTGCAAAGCTGAAATGGAAAAATTCTCCTGTGGGTATCTTTGCTGTTCCTCCGTGGACTCACACCTGGGGACATACTACTCTCTTCACCAAACTGTCACAGTCCTCTGTTTGACACAGCAGCTGACTTCCACAGAGCAAACCAGTGATGTAAGAGGGCGAGGTGGGACCATCTGGACCCAGAGGTCACAGGCTATCTTTCTCACTGCATTTGATCTGCCACTCTGGTCAGCCCTTGGCTCAGTGTGGGTGGGGACTGCACCGGGCAAGGATTTGGGGAAGTGATGCTGGCAGGGGTCTATCAGAAGCTGACTGCCATGGGCTGCTCCTGAAGAATGTGGCAAAAAAAACAAAAACAAAACAAAACAAAATGAAATACCCTGGAGAATAGACAGGGGAAGAAGGAAGCAGAAGAGCCAGGAAACAGAAAACCCAACTCAACAAAGAACAGTCTCAGGAAAGACACTGTGTGGCAGGCTTAAAAAGGAACTCGCTCAGATTGTATGAGAAAGAAGGTGAAGCTTAGGGCAAGAGTTCCAGAAAAAAAAAATTAATAAAAAAATAGACCATCTGATTTGCTCAAGCATTTAAAAGGCAGTTGATCGACAAGCAATATGGGGGGGGGGCCTTTCAGTATATGTTGTTGTTGTTAGGTGACATTGGGTGAGATTCGACTCATAGCGACCCTCATAGAGTTTTCATTTGCTGATTGTTTCGGGATTGCTTTGGGAGTGGATTGCTACATCCTTCTCTGATTTTTGTGATGCTGGAGATCCAACCCTGGTCCTCAGAGAGTGTGGAGTAGCACTATCAACACACACACACACACACGCACACGCACACGCACACGCACGCGCGCACACACACACAGGAAGACTTAATGGGAAAAATCAAGGCAATTACATGTTCAGGAAAATAAAACATTTTGCAAAGAAGAAAACATTATAGTAGTAAGTTATTTAGATTTGTAGTGAATATTATCTATACAAATATTCTAATACTGATGCCTTTATTGATCTAGTCAAAAATGGAATATAACTATTGGGAGGATAGCAAGAGAGGAAGTAAGGGTAGAGACTATAGGAGCACCTAAATCTTCATCTAGAATAACAGAAACTCAATAGATAATGCCCAAGTTAAAAAAAAAAAAGAAACCAAATAGCAGCATAATACTTAGAACCCTAGAAATAAATACAAAATGAAACAGTTAAAGAATTGCAAGTGACCTCCTCTGAGGATCTCACAGGTGATGGATCAGAGGTAAGGGAGGGGACAACTGGTTTTGTTATAAACAACTTAGTATTATTTTTCTTTGTCATATAAAAAAGAATACAATGTGTATAAAGTAGAACAATTATAAACAAACCAGCAAGTAGCATTTCTGAATTTCTACATCATGCTTTAATATTCCATTTATGGCTGTAAATATAATTAGAGACTAAACTGCTATTTTGACTCAAATAAAAAAGTGTTTTTTTTTCTTTTTTTTTTTACTGTACCACATGCAGTTATTGGAACTAAAACAGATTTGAAAGACAAATAAATGACTTTTTTCTTTTCTTTCTTTCTTTCTTTTTTTTTTTTCTTTTTTTTTTTTTTTTTTTTTTTTTTTTTTTTTTTTTTTTTTTTTTTTTTTTTTTTTTTTTTTTTTTTTGCAGTACTGGGGTTGAACCCAATGCCTTGCCCCTGCATGCTTTGTAAGTGCTGACCACTGAGCTGAGCCCCCAACCCATTTTTTTTTTACTTTTTTTTTTGAGACAGGGTCTCGCTAAATTACACAGACAGCCTCTGGTCTCAAACTTGCGACGCTCCCGCCTCTGCCTCCCAAGCCGCTGGGATTACAGGCATCCGCCACCATGCCTGGCAATAAATGACTCTTTAAATTACCTTTTTTTTTTTTTTTTTTCAGTACTGGGGGTTGAACCCAGGGCCTCATGCCTGCATGCTCTGCTCTGCAAGTGCTGGACCACTGAGCTGCATCCCCAGCCCTTTTTTTTTTTTTTTTTTTTTTTTTTTTTTTTTTTTTTTTTTTTTTTTTTTTTTTTTTTTTTTTTTTACTTTTTGAGACAGGGTCTCACTAAATTACACAGACTGCCTCTGGCCTCGAATTTGCGATCCTCCTGCCTCCGTCTCTCGAGCCGCTTGGATTACAGGCATGTGCCACTGCGCCTGGCTTTAATTACCTATTGAAAAACAAATATATTCAGCCCTCTTGGAAATCATAGCTTCTAACTTTGAGTTTGGGCTGGGATTTAGCTCATTTGGTAGAGTGGTGCTCTGAAGTCTCTGAGGTCCCAAGTTCGATTCCCAGCACCACAAAAATGGGACTCCCAAGGCAATCCCGAAACAGTCAGCCATTGAAAACCCTATAAGGGTTTTATAGGTGAGTCGGACACAACTCGATGGCACCTAACAACAACAACAACTTTGAGTTTGGGAGAAGGACCCGGCAACCCACTCCCAAAATACAATCAGTCATTGAAAACCCAATGGATAGCAGAGAAGCACTGACAATAGTGTTTCACCTGTTGTACCTAGGGTCACCATGAGTTGGGCACCAACTCGACAGCACCTAACAACAGCAACAACCCTTGAGTTGCAATTACTCGCCTTTCTGCCCTCTCCTTGGTCTATTGCACATAGAGTTGCTATGAGTTGGATTCAATGCGATGGCACTTAACACCAGCACTACCACCCTTGAGTTGCAATTACTCCCTTTCTGCCCTTTTCTATATTTTGTAGTTCTCTCCTCCAGAATCCTCCTCAACATTCCTCCTTCACTAAGATTCCAACAACTGTCTTTGTTCTCACATGCCTAAGTTAGGAGAGATCTTTCTTACCGCTCAATTTCTGTTGCACTTCATGTTTAACATTTTAAACTTCGGCCTTATATTTTTGTGTCCATGTTTTTTTGTTTTGTTTTGTTTTTGTTTTTGTTTTTTTTTCTCGGTACTGGGGTTTGAACGCAAGGCCTCGTGTTTGCATGCTCTGCAAGTGCTGGACCACTGAGCTGCACCTTCAGCCCATTTTTTTACTTTTTGAGACAGGGTCTGGCTAAGTTATGCAGACTGCCGCTGATCTCGAACTTGCAATCCTCCTGCCTCTGCCTCCCAAGAATAGGTGTGCACCACCTCGCCCAGGTTGTGTTCATGCTTGTATTTGGCACCTCTATCTTACTAATGTATTTCTCAAATAAGGTCCTCCTGTAACAAGATGATGTTAACTGGGTGTTAAATGGGAATGAACAACACCTGCGCAGTGTTTTTCCTGACCTCCATAGACCAGCTCTGGCTCTGCGTATCTCCTTCACACAAAATTCTCTGTGTTTTATACTCACGCTTTTAATAGCTGAGTCATAAGCAATAAGATGCCTGCAGCCATAGCCATGTGGCATCCTATTCCATCAGATCTCGGACACTAAGCAGGGTCCAGCCTGGTTAGTATTTGGATGGGAGACTGCTGGGGAACACCAGGTGCTGTAGGTTTGGGAGACAGACCTGGTAACTCACTCCCAAAAATCAATCTGCCACTGAAAACCCTATGAACAGCAGAGAAGCACTGACAATAGTGTTTCCCCTGTTGTATGTAGGGTCACTATGAGTCAGATACCCACTCCACAGCACTTAAGAACAATAACAACAAGCAATAAGATAAACTTATTGAAGTTTAAGGTGGCATACAGTTATTGTGTAATGAAAAGGGTGGTTTTTGATAGGTCTTATTTACAAATTCAGAGGTCTTATTAACATTACTGGGAAGCACCGGCTGCAGGGGAATATTTGAATGAACACTATGGTCAATAGATGGCTCTCTTTAATGATGAATTCAGGCCCACATTATTCCTTTATCTTACTGAGTACTTCAAAAGTGAGGTGCTCAAGCAACAAGGGAGCCTCTCCCCCAGACTTTTAGTCAGATTTACCCGTTTGATGCAAATATGCTTGACTGAAACATCCACAGGTATAAAGTCTTTAAACAGAAGACAGAATTCCATAACATTTTAAGGTAGAACAAGAGAACTCAAGGAACTGCTTCCCTTGCTCTGCACTGACCAAAGCAACTCCCCACCTTTTCCTTTGTTGTTGTTGTTGTTAGGTGCCATCGAGTCAGTATCTGACTCATAGCGACCCTCATAGGGTTTTCAATGGCTGACTGCTTCGGGATTGCTTTGGGAGTGGATTGCCAGGCCCTTTTCCTTTAGATACTCCAATATCTCACCTTTGGAAGTGAGGGCATGCAAGTCACCCTTTGAGGGCACAGCCTCTAATCCTGAGTGGACTGTGAGTGGCAATTCACTAGAATAAAGGGTTGTTGTTAGGTGTTGTTGAGTCGGTATCCGACTCATAGCGACCCTGTGTATAATAGGTGAAACACTATTGACCGTGCTTCTCTGCTGTTCATAGGGTTTTCAATGAGGGCTATTTTTGGGAGTGGGTTGCCGGGTCCGTCTCCCAAGCCTACAGCACCTGGTGTTCCCAGGCAGTCTCCCATCCAAGTACTAACCAGGCCTGACCCTGTTTAGCTTCTGAGATCTGACTGGATTGGATGCCACAGGGTTATGGCTGCAGGCAGAATAAAGGGTAAAACCACTAAAATTTCTATGTATATTTAATCTTTATAAAGATAAATTAGTCATTGCACATGTTAATATATAGGTCATTGCTGATACCACTAAGTCTGTTGCCTATGCCATGGAAGTAAAAGTTCTATAACATAGCCGAAAGGGGTACCAGGGGAGACAAAATGCCCCTCATTCATTTGTTCCCTGTAGAATGTCCCAGGGGATTCTGTTTCTGTGTTACCATGGAAGTGTTTTTCAGGTTATATGACTGAGTTTCACTGAAATGATTCACTAAGAATAGACAAGGGAACACTGATAATGCAAGCTCACTGTGGACAGCCAACCAGAAAGAAGCAGAGCAGTCCCAGGATGGCTTCCTCGTCAACCCTCTAATGACAATGTGAAAATAATGGTCATCTAATTGTATCTGGTAAGAAGTTCCTCAAAGAATTCTAAGTTATCATGAAAAGACTTAAAATGGGTGTTCACATCTGTCCTCTGAAACAATGAACCTTAACCAAAGTGTATATTGTGCCTTGGTATCTTGGCTATTGGCTATATAAGAGCAAGACACTTTTTAATTGCTCATCCAGGACATGAAAACAGACTTCTGTAACTGGGATGATAAAGGGGATGATAATTATTTCTAGGTTTCTTAACAGTGCTTTTGGAACTATTTTTTAAAACTTGGATATTATGCATTGATTTTCTGATATACTAGATGAAAATTTAATACTTCTATGTTCCCTACCATGCAACCTCTCTTGCCCTCCTTCCATAGTTCTATCACATTTTTAGCTAAATCAATAAAGGTATTCACATTAGTATGTTCCTGCATATAATATTCATTGTATAACCCAATTTATCTGATATTATCATGTTTTCTTTCTGTAAAATGTTTTCTTCTCCTGGAGTTATCATTGTTTTGCTTTGTATACAGTGAGACAATTTCCTCCCATCAGATTATTTATATATCAATTAACTTTTTGAAATACTTAGGCATACAAAATGATCTGTAGTCTTCTTTTTGCCTGTACTTTTTCCCTCTGAACACCCATTATCCACATACCATCTACACCATTTGCTTTGCCTGTTCCAGTGTCATCCTGTTTTATCCTAGGCTAACTGGGGAACTAGATGGAAAGGTGGGCTGGAGCAAAGTCATCAAGAGGTTGGTTTGCCACAAGAAGGAGTTTTGGTTTCATTAAGTCATTGGAGAACTGGAGGAAGTGACAAGATAGAATTTGTATCTGAGAGGTCATTACACCAGAGTAGCCCATGGTCGAGGAGATCACATCTATCTTTCCTGAAATCCAGGGTTTCCTGGGCTGCTTGTGGCTGCATACTGTCATTCCTTGGAACCACCACACACACACTTAAGCTATGGAAACAATGACTTGCAATAATTAAATAGATGGTGACCCAAAATGTAACTTGTTGTTGTTGTTAGGTGCTGTCGAGTCGGGTCCAACTCATAGTGACCCTGATAGGGTTTTCAATGGCAGATTTTTTTGAGATTGCCTTGGGAGTGGGTTGCCACATCCTTCTCCCATTTTTATGGTGCTGGGAATCAAACTTGGGACCTCAGAGACTGCAGAGTGGCGCTCTACCAACTGAGCTAAATCCCAGCCCAAAATGTAACTTAGAGGCACTTATTGTTTGCCACAGACCAGCTGCAGCCTAGATAGAATCCAGGGTCTCCCAAAGGCGGATGAGGAGTCGGTGGTGGGTAACAAACAAAGCACCTCTGAGGCAGTGTGATCTTGTTCCGTTTATTTCCAGATTATCCAGCCTTTTTATACAGAATTACCATTCATTAAATCTTATGAAAGGCCAGAAAACGACAAGGAAGTTGGTTGCATTGATGGAATCACCTGATCAATTGTCACATGACTGGCAGGTGGTAATCAAAGTGGAAGAGGAACTCAGAGACAAAGTGTGATTATTTTAAAGAAATAAACCAAGAGGACCTAAGCATTTGCATTTCCTGTAACAATTGACTATTCTCAATCTTTATGCAGGAATTTAGGGCTGTTAACTGCTACCTGTGTGTCACCCCACTGAATCTGTTGTTATGAAGAATGGGTGCTTTCCGCTTACTGTAGAGCTGTCTGGTACAAAGGCTTTTGTTTAAGGAGTTTATGCTGTTGGAAGTCATTCAGGGATTTCCCTTCAAGAAAGCCTGAGGATTGTCAACTCCCAATCTGAAATAGCATAGCCCACAGAGCCAGAAGATTATTTTTCATTAATATTTCTAGAAATCTACAATAGTGACCAATTAAAATTTAAGAAAAGATGGGATTCTAAGTCCCTTTCCATGAAGAGACGTTTTTGGAGGTACTATTCCCCTCTCGGCAGACTTTCCCTCCGAGGCTAGAAGTACTCCTCCCCTTTCGGTGGATTTTCCTTCCAATGCCTTTATTAAAGATACTCTTCCTCATGTGGGGACTCTGTCTCCCCATCATGAGTGGATCTGGACCCAGCAATTGTTGTTCTTGTTAGGTGCCTTGGAGTCAGTGTCCAACTCATAGTGGCCCTACATACGACAGGTAAAACACTATTGTCAGTGCTTCTCTGTTATTCATAGGGTTTTCAATGGTGGATTGATTTTTGGGAGTGGGTTGCCAGGTCCTTCTCCCAGAGGCACTTATAGTGGGAGGAATATAAAAAGTTAAAGATTTTCAATGTCATAGAAATTCAAAATTCAGGCCAATGTTCATCTCCAAATTTCTTCATCCACTCAATACTTTCATAAATCTATGTAAGAGCTGGGCTCCATAGCACATGTCTGTAACCTCAGCTGCTCTGGGGTTTGAGGCAGGAGGATCCTCAGGTAAAAGGCCAGAGGCAGCCTGTGCAACTGAGACCCTGTCTTAAAATAAAAACAAAATAAAAAGGGGGCTATGGTGCCACTCAGTGGTGGTGCACTGGCCTAGCGTGTGCAAGGCCCTGGGTTCAACTCCCCAGTATTATAAGAAGAAGAAAATCCACGTCAGAAGGAGCATTTATTTAAAATGTAAAGTTTGAAGTTGGAAGTAAAGATGATCAAGACCATTCAAAACATGATAAAGGCATCTTTAACAGCAAAAGGAAGAAAGAGCTGAGAAAATTTGTTCTGATGGTCACATTACAGTTGGCAGAACCAAGAAAGACCCCTATCCCCAGGCTTTAGATTCCCTCAGTCTGCTTTTGATCTCGTCTATGCTTTTTAAGTTATAGATTATTAAGTTTATGTTATCATAAATATCTTTCTGTCTTATAGTACTTTGTAATTTATCAATGATTCCATAAAAATTCTTTTAAGACTTTTGACAGTATATAAGGTAGATGGATAGGGTTGATGGTACAATTTCCATTTTTATAGGTAAGGAGCTGGGAACCAAGGGAGTGATAATGATTTGCTGAGAAAGCCATACTGCCTGGCAGCCTCATTGGCTTGGAAGAGTAGAGTTTTTCAACTGTCATTACTGTTTTGTCTTTTTCTCCTATAACTTCTACTTCTGTCTTTCTTTCCCGTTCCATCCCCAATTCTTTTTCCCCTGTTTCTTTAACACAATACAGCCATCCCCCTTATGTGAGCAGAATATGTTCCAAGAGCCAATAGGATGCCTGAAACTGCAGATAATACTAAACCCTGCATACTATGTTTTTCTGTATACATACTATTATACATCTATGTAGATTATTTGTGTGTGTGTGTGTGTGTGAGTGTGTGTGTTATGCTCACGTTTGAATGTTTAGTCCCCAACTGTTGGCACTATTTTGGAAGACTGTGGAACCTTTAGGGAGTAGAACCTAGCTAGTGGAAGTAGGTCACTGGGGATGAGCCTTTGAAGATTTTCCCTGAGCTGCTGGTTCTGGTCAGGTGATAATTCTCCGGGTCCACGGTAATGTGAAGAGCTGTCCTCCACCAAAGGCCCTAAAGCTACGGACTGAGCTCCTTGGCCATGCCTTCCCTACCACTATGGACAGATACTCTCTGAAACTGTGAGTCAAAACAAATATTTTCTTCCTAAGATGTCCCTGTCAGGTATTTTGGACACAGCAATGTGACAAAAAGCCAACTAATAAAGAAAATTGATACCAGAGGAGTGGGGTGATTGCTCTGATTAAACCTGGCCACATGGTTCTTAGACCTTTGGCACTGGTTTATGGGAGGAATTTAGATGAGTTTGGAGATTCGGGTGAGAGAAGCCCTAGGTTGCTATTTGTTGTTGTTGTTGTTGTTAGGTGCCGTTGAGTCGAGTCCAACTCATAGCAACCCTATGCACAGATCGAAACACTTCTCGATTCTTTGCCAGGCACACAATCTTATTTTTATTTAAGCCCATTGTTGCGGACAGTGTCAATCCATCTAGTGGAGGGTTT
Organism: Pedetes capensis; assembly: GCA_007922755.1. Classification (NCBI taxonomy): domain Eukaryota; kingdom Metazoa; phylum Chordata; class Mammalia; order Rodentia; family Pedetidae; genus Pedetes; species Pedetes capensis. Next base: position 74,384 of record VMDO01002976.1, on the reverse strand, counting down.
TCCTTTTTTCATTGACCTGCCACTCTCCCAAACATGGTATCTTTCTCCACACACTGATCTCTTCCAACTACATGTCCAAAATATGTAAAATGCAGTCTAGCCATTCTTGCTTCCAAGGAGCACTCTGGTTGCACTTCTTCTAGGACAGATCTGTTGGTTCTTTTGGCAGTCCATGGTATATTCAATAGACATCTCCAGCACTACAATTCAAAAGCACCAATTCTTCTCCTGTCTCCCTTATTCAATGTCCAGCTTTCACAACCATATGATGTGACTGAAAATACCATGGCAAGATTGCTATTAACAGAGATTAATGGGTGATTCCTGTGGGAGTTTAAAAGATCAGATTGCTAACAGAAATGCAGACAGCAAATATGTGGTTCATGAGGTTTCATATGGGAAAGAGGACTTTAGTGGGAACTGGACTAGAAGCTATTCATGTTACATTCAAGCAAAGAATTTTTCCATGTTTTGCCCAGGTCCTGAAAATTTGAGTGAGGCTGAAGTCAAAAGTAATGGACTAATTAATTGCCAGAAGGAATTTTAAGATAGCATAACATTCAGGCTGGGGCATGGTTGTTACTGGCTGGTTTTAGGCAAGCTTACAGTGAGAATCAGGAACAAAAAGTAGAGCAGAAGGAAATGAGAAATGTACAGTCTGGCCAGAAAAAGAGTCTATTTAAAGTTGCAGATAAGGACACTGTGGTTGTTAGATTACTGCCATTAAAGAGAAGCCAAGCACCTTTCGCTGAAACCATAGGAAAGATGCCTTAAAGGCAAGTCAGGAGTTGGTGAGACCCCACCAACTCAGGCTCCAAGGTGTATGATCAAGAACTTATTTGAAAGATTTTCCTTTGAAAAGAGAGCCCCTCTAGGACATCCTTCTTGCAGAGGGCCACCTCTAAGACATCCTGCTTGCAAAGGGCCACCTATTCCAGATTCAGTTGCCCAGATACTTAAAAGCTACTGCAGCCATGGTCCAAAGGGGCCCAGCTACTGCTCTAATGGCATCATCCACATGGTGTTGATTTTGCAGGCATGCAGAATACAAGAGCTATAGGGTCATTGAGGCTTCAACCCAGACTCTTAAGAGTAGACTGGAAGGCTGGGCAGTACATAGCAGAGTCAGATTCCCTCTGGAGAGCCTCAATGGAGGCAATAAGTGTGGAGCTTAAGCTGTAGTGAAGACCCCCGGGTGTTAGAGATGCTAGGGACATGGAACATCTGCTGAGGAAAGCTGGCAACGAGAGGAGCCAGCCAAAGAGAGAGGGCCTATGGCCTGCAAATGGTTAGGCTAGAGGAGCAGGGCTTCCCAAGCCTTTTGGAGCCAAGATGATGCCACCACATGCCTCAGAAACCAGACACGGAGCTTTGGGATTTAATATTTGCTCTTCTGATTTTGGTCTTGTTTTGGTCCAATCTTTCCTTGCTAGCCTCTTGTTCCTCCCTCTGGGAATGGGAATGTTTACACTATGCCATTGTATGTTGGAATTATATAATATTTTTTATTTTACAGGGGCTCACAGATTGGGTTGCCTTGAGTCTCAGTAAAGACTTTACACATGGACTTTTGAACAATGTAGGAACTGTTGACTTTGGAGACTCTTGGAGATGGACTCTGAGAGGACTGAAGCTGCCTCCCTTGACAGAGCTCCAAGGTCCTGAGATGGTGGAAAATCTCCCAATGGAAAACCTCCCACACCTCCCAAACGTACTCCCTTCTCCCATTCATTCAGGAAACTTTTCCCGCCAATGAGATGGAGGCCATCCCAGTCCTATATAATCTCCAGCCTCAGCTTCACTTACAGCAGCAGTATCCATCTCTCCCCTTCCCTTCCCAAACTGCTGCATGGTGGCTTATTTTCCCATCCCCTCCTCCTCTTTGTTGTTGTTGTTGTTGTTAGATGCTGTCTAATCAGTGTCCGACTAATAGCGACCCTATGTACAATAGGTGAAACAGTATTGTTAGTGCTTCTCTGCTGTTCATAGGGTTTTCAATGGCTTATTGTTTTTTAAGAGTGGGTTGCCGGGTCCTTCTCCCAAGCCTATAGCATCTGGTGTTCCCAGGCAGTCTCCCATCCAAGTACTAACCAGGCCTGACCCTCCTTAGCTTCTGAGACCTGATGGAATCGGACGCCACAGTTCCTTTACAGGTCAGAGTTCCTTCTCTCATGTCTGTGGACCCTTGGCCTGTGAGATATTCCTATCATTTTGGTGCCCAGAAGTCAGTGAGGTTCTACCTTCTTACTGTGTGAACACTGACTTCCCCACATCCAAGGACATGACTAGCACCAGCACACATCCTCGGACCTCCACAGGGAGTCATTACACTCCACCATTCCCCCGGCAAATACTTCATTTTCCCTTTAATTCTCTGACACTCCTGCCTACATCCATTCCCCTCTAGTCTAGGTCATCCATCTCTCTTCCTTTCCATTTTTCCATAAGTCTTGACATCAGGCCTGATTGAAGATGTTCCAAGCCTATCCCATCCCAGGGGCTTTGGGTACTATAGAGAATTGGTGATGCCCATTTTCCTCTGGTGACCCTCAATTTATCTGGCAAAGTCCAAGGTCTCAAGGACACCTGACACCTGGACTTGCTTCCATTCACAATCCCCCCCCCTTAAAAATGGAAGCAGGATCACCCCCCCAAAAAAAGGAGATTCCTTCTGATTAATTTTAAGCCCCTAGGTCTCCAATCTTAAGCCTCCATTTAGATCCAGTATAAACCGGGTCCATTATAACTCAATCTGGCCAGAAAATGGAACTTTTAATTTTAATATCTTCACCGACTTGGATAATTTCCCTCACCTTAATGGAATGGAGTGAGACTCTCCAACTTCAGTTTTTTTCTCCATCCTCACCTCAGGCTTTTCCCCAGGCTTTTATTTTTTATTTATTTTTTTCCCCCCTGTCTCCTCCCCCTGTAAAGCCTGTTCCACCTGCCATATTCTTGCCCACTGCCCTGACCAAACTCTGGGCCCCTAACCAACATAAGCCCTCCCTCCCTGCCTTTCCAGCACCTGAAGGCTGCCTGCCCCTCTCTATGCATCATTTTTCCTGCTTTAAACAGCCTCTATGCTACAACCACCCAACCCCCTGGGACACAAGTGTGGCCTGGGTGATGGCCATGGCCCTCCCTCAGCCACAGGCCCCCACCTAGTTCCCCTCTTACAGCAGGAAATCTTTCTTTTCCTCAATCTTCCCTTGCCATACTGTTTGGGGATGAAGTTTGCCCTCTTCACACCTGCCTTCTCCCATGGTACACCATCCTCTGCCATGTCACCAGAAATGTTTTCTTCCCAAACCTCTCCAACATCTGTTACTAAGCCCAAGATAAAAATTTTTAACTTTATCTGGAGGTTCCATTGCTGGGTCACCCCAGAGCCAACTCCCTTATAGCACAGGAGAGGTTTCCTGCTTCATCCTTCTGTTAGGTACTTAGCTTAGGCATTACCAGGCAATATGGAGGAAAAAGGGGATTCAAAATGGCTCCTGCCATGATGAAGAAGCCACATGCATCTCTCAGGACATGGGGAGGACATTTTCAAACAGGTCCTACACCTTACCCAAACCTTCAAGTCATTTACAGAACAAAGACCCCAGGCCCACATCACACTCGGCACCCAGAAGTGGTACCACAGGCTGATGTCACACTGGGCAAGCCCTAGATTGAATACAAACAGAAGTAACATGCACCCACCTTCTCTTTTTCTGTTCTTCTCTCTTCCTCTCTACTCCTAGTTCTTCTTATCTTTCTCCAGCATCCATGTGTACATCTCTCTCCTTTCTCTTGGCCCGCCATCTTCTCTGTCTATTCTATCCAAGGCCCCTTTCCTTCTAAAAACCTGCTTAACTTTCCTGTTTTCTGGCTTCTCTACCTTCCCCTGGGGACCAGAAACCTCCTTATGCCGAGTCACCCAGGGAATGCAGGTTTTTCCAATTTCCTTTCCAGGTTTACATAAGCTTTTCAAGGTGCCTCAGTTTCCCCTGTACTTATTCCCAGCACTAGGCACATGTATAGACGTTCATGTCAGATGACACCCGACTTTCTCCTAAGCACTCTTTCTGTTCTGTTTTCGGGTTTTCACAGACTGAAGAAAAGAAAGCTTTGGCTTCCAAAGCCTCCCCCCTCTCCATGACTCTCCACAGCTTCTCCACTAGTACTCTTGCTAACTCTGCGCAGTCTCATTCCCTTCAACAGCCTTTCCCCCTTTCCCTTGGTCCACAGATGGCCCTCTCTCCTCAAAAGCCTGCTGCTTATGTTGCCTGGGGCTGAAGAGATCCCACAGCCCTGGTTCCTAGTGCATCTCCTCCCCACTGGGGTAATGGAGACCTCTGCTGCTCTCCCAATCTGGGGCAAAACCCAAGTGCCCTAACGAGGCCCTTCAATAGGACACAGCCTCTAATTGCTATGGACCATACTCATCCAGGCTTGCTCCGACTACTATGCCCTGGGCCCAGGGAATACCTCTCCCTTCCTTGGGGATTCAAACAAGCTGAGCTCCCTTTGATTGAGATTCAGGCAATCTTCAGGGAATTACCATTCCTCAAGACAAATATTCTCAAAAGAATATTTTGAGGGGACATTCCTAGACCTGGAGGACTGGCCATCTTTTAGGTCACTCCCTTTAGCTGAGACAAACGTCACCTCTCCTCTCCCCCCAGCTTGTTCTTCCATACTCCAATCAAAAGGAGTGATGGACATTCAGACCTAATTCCTGATTTCACTCTTAATATTTTCCTCTTGGTTACAATTAATTTTATGATAAAATATAAACTCCCTTCCTAGGGCTAAACCATGAAATTCTTGCTCCTTTGAAATAAATGTATGCACCTCTGATCCAAATTATAGGACTGTACCTACTTTTCTGTGCCTTTTGGTCAACGTGATTTTTTTTTTTTTCATATTTCAGGTCAATCTTACATTAGATGTTTTGCTGATTTTTACCTATTAACCTCAGGGCTTTTCTTACAGGTCACTCACTGAGAATGCAGCATCTTTCCCTCATTTGAAGTATCCCCCTCCACACTTCATGTTGCTGTTGTTGTTAAGTGCCATCGAGTTATGTCCGACTCATAGCGACCCTCATAGGGTTTTCAATGGCTGATTGTTTTGGGATTGCCTCAGGAGTGATTGCTACCTCCTTTTCTCATTTTTGCAGTGCTGGGAATCGAACTTGGGACCTCAGAGACTGCAGAGGAGTGCTCTACCAACTGAGCTAAATCCCAGCCCGTCCACACTTCATAAAGCCATTTAATTCTAAAATGTTTCTTGCTCCTATACCATGGATGCCTGTGCCTGATCCCCTGTCTCCTAACCTTAAGTAGTCACTAAGAGCCAGGCTGTGCACCTATGCCTGACTCCCAAATTCCTAAAGGTTCTACCCACAGCCTCCCAAATAAACACCACCCACTGGGGACCAAGTGTTCAAACATGAGCCTTAGGGGACACTTTATATTCAATCCATGACACTCTGTTTCTCTCCCACAAAGGCCTATGGCATCTCCTAATGCAAAATGGATTGCACCTGCTAGGACCATCTCACAAGCGCAGGGGTCCACAGATACGAGAGGAGGGACTCTGACGTGGAGAGGGACAAGTTTATTTGGGGCAAGTAAAGAAGGGGTGGGAGGAGATGAAGCTGTGGGACAGCAGTTTGAGAAGGGAGGGAGAGAGGTGGTACTGCTGCAACAAGCCCAGGTGAGGCTCAGGGTTATTGACAAGGCTTCCATCTTATTGGCAGGAAAAGTTTCCTTGCAGGAAGAGGAGAGGGGGAGTCAGTCTGGGAGGCTGGGAGATTTGTCCTTCCATATTGGTTCATTAGGTGATCTCCACTGTCTCAAATGAGCTGGGATTTAGCTCAGTTGGTAGAGCGCTGCTCTGCAGTCTCTGAGGTCCCGGGTTCAACTCCCAGCACCACAAAAATGGGAGAAGGACGTGGCAATCCACTCCCAAAGCAATTCCAAAATAATCAGCCGTTGAAAACCTGTGAGGGTCACTATGAGTCGGACACGACTCTACATCACCTAACACCACCAACAACAGCACTGTCTCAAGACCTTGGAGCTCTGTCACCAGAGAGTCCCTCAGTCCTCTCATTCTTGGCTTTTTTGGTATATAGGGATAGGGAGGAAGCTCTTATTTCCAGCTGTTTTCCTCTGAGAGGGGTACAGTCACCCTCCGGGGGGTGGGGAGAAGCCAAGGGTTGATAGGAGGCCTTCCTGGTATGTCCTTGTAGTCAGCATGAAAGAGTGGGTTTTGACCTTGGTGGACATTTTCTTTGCTTGTGTCTGAGTAAAATAGCTCAGAAACTGGGTCAGGCGAGGAGTGAACAGAGCAATCAAGATTATGATGAAGGGGCCCAGTCATGGATAGGGGGGGTGCTATCAGCGTTAAGAGACAGACCAGTGAGTGAGTGCCAGTGCAATAGGTTGGAAGGTACAGGATGGCACTGGAGCCACAGAGCCATAGTATTCCAGCTTTGGCTTCTCTGCAGAGGGGAAATAAGTTTGTAAGGCAAGTTTCCCAGAGAGTTGGTGGGGGAAAATATAGTGTTGGTAAAGTTAGTAAAGTCAAACATAAAGATCATGTGTTCTAGGGTGGCTGCTATTAGGGATTGAAAGGGAGAGGGGGTCCCAGATATCTGGGATGCCTTTGCAGATAGGCCATAAGTGGATTGGTTCACAGGGATGCAACTGGGGGAAGGGAAGGGTAACAGGTGGCAGTCCCCTGAGTATGTTGGGGTCTTTTTGTTTAAAGAGAGTTTAGGGCTTTGAGCAGTTCACAGGTGTAGGCAATTTTATCCCTAAGATTTCTTGCAGCTATGGAGATTCAGACAGAATAGGTGTTATTAAGCAATGGGTGTAACAAGGGGCCCTAGTAGGGGCTCGTCCGTCTGGGAGGAAGCTGATCCAATGGAGAGTCTTGTCTCTAGGTTTTCAGTAATGTATAGTTTCATGGTTGTGTGTGTGGCTCACATACTTTATCAGGAGGTGGGAAAACTCCATTAATAAATCTTAATAAAGTCCTCTGCCTGCAGCCGTAGCCTTGTGGCATCTGATCCCGTCAGATCTTTGAGGCTAAGCAGGGTCAGGCCTGGTTAGTGCTTGGATGGGAGACCGCCTGAGAACACTAGGTGCTGTAAGCTTGGGAGAAGGACCCGGCAACCCACTCACAAAAATCAATCTGCCATTGAAAACCCTATGAATAGCAGAGAAGCACTGACAATAGTGTTTCCCCTGTTGTATGTAGGGTTGCTATGAGTCGGATACCTACTTGACGGCACCTAACAACAACAACAACAATAAAGTCATCTGTTTGGCACTTAGGTCTGTCAGCCTATTTCCTGTATAATAAGGGATTTGTCTTCCTGGCCCTATAAAATGTATTATTATTACCTGTGTGGGTAACCAGCCATCTTTTAAACAAAAATTTTTTGGTTGTGGTCATTTTATCATCATCAGCCACTACATAAGTTTACTTAGAAAAGAGTCCTGGGTAATTGATGGAGGCAGAGAAAGAAGCCCTCAGTATCGGAAAGGAAATTAACGCTTGTACCTGCCACACCAGGAGTCACCCAGAGCCTCCCTGATGGTCTTCTGTAGTTGCTTGCGTGGGCCTCACCAGGAAACCTTGGCAGTTTTCGGTCCTCAAGGGCAGCCATTGTTGGAGCTGCATGAAAACTTGTCCTCTCTTCAGAGGGCAAGATGTCACTGCTTACAGTGGTGTCCTCTATGCAGAGGTGACAAAGCCCTGTTTGCTTAGGACTCTGTTGGAAGCTGGCATTGGCCTCTGAAGAATCTCTCCTTTGGCCTGGGGTTCCTCTCAGGGGGCAGGTTTCAATATGTCTGGGGAAATATAGTATTTCTGAGGACTAAAATCTATCAGTGGGCTTGTTCTACTGCCTATAATCATTTTCCCCTGGGCCTTTTGGGCTTCCATTTTATCCACAGTGCTGAAAACTCCAAAAGCAAAACTGAAAAGTTGGATGCTTATTTATTATCTCTAGGCCAATTTGGTTCACTAAAGAGAACAACCTGGAATACTTAACTTTGAGCCATTAAGGTCTCCCTTTTAAGACCCTAGACATGGGCGTACTGGATTAATTGGCCACCAAACTTAGGTGACTAAAGAGTTGGTTTAACTATCATGTCTATGTTAAGGCCATATGTTGTTGCTATTGTTAGGTGCTGTTGAATCATGTCCGACTCATGGTGACCCTCATAGAGTTTTCAATGGCCGATTGTTTCAAGATTGCCTTGGGAGTAGATTGCCATGTCCTTCTCACATTTTTGCAGTGCTGGGAATTGAACCGGAAACCTCAGAGACTGCAAAGTGGTGCTCTACCAACTGAGCTAAACCCCAGCCCCAAGCCCATATATAGGGAGGTGGTTAAAGGTGTCTTGTCTTTTTATAATAAAGGAACTTTTACAATAAAGTTTCAGGATGTCTAAGAGGCAAGTCATTAGGAACCGAAGGAGATTTATTCATTAGGGAGGGAGAATATAAAGAATTCATGAAGAGAGTGTCCCTTGAAGATAAGAGGAATTTCCCATTCATTTGGCCTCTGGGTCTAGTCAGGTGCTCTAACCCTGGTCTGCTGCAATGTGGAGAGCTGTCTTCCACCACAGGCTCTGCTGCCAACTCCTCAGCCATTCCTTCCCTGCCACTATAGACTGATAGCCTCTGAAACTGTGAGCAAAAACAAACCTTTCCTTTGTAAGTTGTCTCTGTCAGGTATTTTGGTCACAATGATACAAAAGCTAACAAATATGCATTCCTTCCTATGATAAAGTTGAGTTCATAAATTAGGTACAACAATAAATTAAAAATAATAACTAATAATAAAATAGAACAGTTATAACAATATACTGTAATAAAAGTAATATAAATATAGTTCTCTCTTTTGAAAGAGCCAAGAAAACTAATGATATTTTTAGACCAGTGGTAACTGAAACTTAAGACAAGAGGGTTTACAATATTATGATCCAGATTATTACAAAGAAATCTGTTATTTTGGTATTTATGATGCTTGCCTTCTATTGTTAATCCTTTTAAATGAAAATACTTTGATAATTACAAAAATGATATGCAGCTGGGCGTGGTGGCACGCGCCTGTAATCCCAGTGTCTTGGGAGGCGGAGGCAGGAGGATCGCAAGTTCAACACCAGTGGTAGTCTGCATAACTTAGTGAGACCCTGTCTCAAAACATAAAAAATGGGCTGGGGGTGCAGCTAGGTGGTCCAGCACTTGCAAAGTATGCAAGCACAAGGCCCTGGGTTCAACCCCAGTACCACACACACACAAAAAAAGGATATGCAGTAGTATTTATATTTGAATATAATTAAAGTATAAATTGAAATATAACTGTATTCAATTATATTTTAATACATATACAAACTTTAATAATTATAAATAAATAATTTTAAATAATAAGTTTTAAAGTATTTTTCCTTAAAATGTTCTTTTTTTTTTACTTGCCTGTGTTTTTTAACATTCTCTCCCCAGTTCTTTTCTGAGGGTCATGGGGTCATTGGTGAGGGGGAATTCTCCCTCTAGGTAAGCGTCTAAGTGGGTCACCTGGGATCTCTGGCTCACATGTTCCTGTCCGAGGCTGATGTGAGCCTCAGTTTCAGAAAGCAGGGCCCACCATTCTGAATGAATGCAAGAAACGAGGAGGGTCAAACTGGGGCATGAGTTCCACACTTTTTCAAAAGATTCTTTGACTCACAGAGAGAGTCCCCACAGGGCACGTATAAATATCAAGCTAAGCGTATTTTTACTTGACTTTAATTGTCAGAAATTTAATGGAAGAAAATCACTGGAGTTCCTGGACTGGAGTTTATCCCAGCAGACTGCCGCAGAGCTGCCAAAGCCCAACCACATCATGGAACTGAGGCCCTTCAGGTGACATGGGGACACTCCAGAGAATTGTTCCTGGGGACACTGGTCAGGGAGCAGCAGCCATTGAAGCAGCGGGGAGTTCTGTGGAAATGAGGCAGTGACTTTGAGTTCCGCCTGTCTTGAGGAAGAATGAGAACTGACTCCATCCCACATGGTGACTGTTGGTCCCAGCAGTACCCCATTGTCACACCATCTTCATCTTTTTTTTTTTTTTAACAGTACTGAGGAGTTGAACCCAGGGCCTTGACTCTGCTAGGCATATGCTTTACCACTGAGCTGCACCCCTAGTCCCTTTTTAAATTTAAATTTGATTTTATTCAATATTTATTTTAGTTTTAGTTTTTAAATGTCTTTGCCTCTCATCTCAAACTCATGATCCTTCTGTCTCAGCCTCTGGAATCAGTCAGATTACAGGCATGCACCATAGCACCCAACCGTATCCATCTTTGTTGGTTAATAATTATTGTGTTCCAGAGCATTCTTCCTCCACAAAGAGTGTCTGAATATGAGTGGAAAACTGTCTGGAGTGGATCCCTGCAAACTCCTGATTTGACAGAGACCACACTGTGGACGACTGTGCCCCATGGACCTAAACTCAAATCCCAGATGACTTGCCAAGGTTGTTCTGGGCCATTCATGTTTTGTTTGACTTGTAGTGTTTTAAAAGTAGGTATCCATATTTTAGAAAGAGAAGGGTCCTGATTTCCCACTTCTTTCAAAGAAAGAGTACATCTGGCAACAGTGTCCCCATATTGGGGCAGCAGTGTAAGTGCTCCTTAGATCACTGCAGACCGTCCACCTATCTGGAAGATCTAGGTGTCCACTGGGACATCTAGAGAGAGTGAGTGACCCAGGACCTTCTCTGGGGGCCATGCTCCCTTCTTGGCCCACTCTGTGTGCTTTGGTTTGTGTGTGTGTTTTGGGGGAGGAGTTCAACCACTTCCTGTGACTTGCTTATCTTAGAGATGGCACTTTCTTCTTCCACCTTCCTGGGGTGCATCCGACTCATCCCTGAGGAGACTTACTTTTTATTCCCCCATCCTCTCAAATTGCTCTAATCTCTCCCTGTATGGTTCCCCGACTAAGCCAAGGATCTGTCCCCTCAGACATGGTGAGGTCATCAGGTACAAACCCGGACCTTAACAGTGGGGAAACTGAGGACAACTGGTTGACTAGAGCTGGAAAGTGTTGGGGCCTAGACAAGAAGACCCTACTTCAGGAAATGCCGCAAGTGCCACCAAAGTGAGGAGCTAGCTAGGCTATCGCTGAGGTGACCCTGCCACGTTTCACAAAGAAAACAGGTCTGAGTGGAATAAAACAAAAGTGACAATGACAGTGGTGGGAGAGGCACTGAGTGAAGGAACAGAGAACCAGTAGGGAAATCTAGGAAGAAAAAAGAAGGGGAGCTAATTATTTTCACACACTGCCTCCCCATGTCACAGGTACCAGCTGTTCTTTCTGTGTATGTGTTAGCCAGCTCGTGCATTGCTGTGGCAGAAAACTCAACAGAAACAAATCTATAGGAGAAATGATTTACTGGAACCTCACAGTTCAGAGAACCACAGTTCAAAGAGGCAGGGAGGCATGGCAGCGGGGCAGGCAGCAGTGGCTTCCAGTAGACAACCTTCACATCATAGTAGATTAGGAACAAGGAGTGATTGGAACCATGGGTCTAGGTAAAACCTCCAAAGGCTCCCCCTCAGTGATCCACTTCTGCAAGTTGGGTCCTGACTCTCACAGTTCCATAACCTCCTAGTATAGTGCCACCAGCTGGGAACCAAATGTTCAAACACAGGACCTTAGGGGGACATTTTCAATTCAAATGGTGATACCATGGACTCTTGACATGTAGCTACTATGAACATGCCATTAGCTGAATTTACCGCCTATTGTCATTTAGCCCTCCTAGGTTTGGATGTTCTTTAAAAAAATTAAAGACAGAAATTGGGTTTTTTCCTCTAATTGAGTATGTTTTATTATAAAAGGATTTTTGGGTCTGTCTCTACAATAGGAGGAATGGCTAGTTGTTCACCTAACTTCTTCTTCTTCCTCATGAGCACACAACCAGATGGCATTTCCCAGCCTCCCTTGTGTTAGGTCATGTGACTGAGGTCTAGCCAATGGAATGTGAGAGGAAACCACCTGCCCACAGACTCTCACTCTCTTCCCGATCATGATCATGATGGCCAAAGAAGCACTGGTAGAGCCACAGATCAGAAAGGAGCCTGATCCACTGAATGACTTCTTTTCTGTGTAGAATTTGACATCTTCACACCTCTGTTTTGCCACTGAGGTCAAAATTTTTGGTGCCTCAGTTTCCCTCATCTACAAACTGGGGTTACAGACACAAAGTATCTGTTAAAGCTATTGGAAATATTAAATGACTTAATATTTGTTAAAACATTTAGAATAGTGTTCTGCTTCGTTATTCTAAGCACTAACATAAAAGGGATGTTAAGTAAAGTATTGAAAGTTCTATAAACATTATATTAGTCTTTAAGGTAGTATGGGTGAAAAATTTGTTTTCCTCTAAAATTCATATGTTGAAGTTCTAACCCTAATGAGACAAAAATTGGAGATACAAAGGAGGGCATGCTAATAGTTAATGTGACCATAAAGGTGGATTCCTAATTCAATAGGGCTGGAACAGGAAGAGATGCCAGAGCTTGCATGCTGTCCATGCATCAGCATCAAGGGAAGGCCATGTGAGAGGACCAAAAGAAGGCAGCCAGCTGCAACCCAAGAAGATGGCCCTCACCACGAACCAAATAGCTCACAGCTTGATCTTGGACTTTGCAGCACCCACACATGTGTGGAAATAAATTCCCATTGCTTAAGTCACCTAGTCTGTGATCATTTGCTACAGCCATCCAAACAGACAAATACAATGGCTTTTTTTAAATGTTTTAAGAAATATCTTTGTGTGGTGGGGCACACCTTCAATCCCAGCACTTGGGAGGCTGAGGAAGAAATACCGAGAGAGTTCAAAGCCAGAGGCAGCCTGTACAACCTAGAGAGGCCCTGTCTCAAAATAACCTTCACCAGTAGGTTTTCTTTGTTTGGGTAGCACAGAAGTTAGGGGTTGAGTTTAGGTGCCATATGAGTTGGCCGAGTTCAAACCTTGGCGCTCCCTTTTATGAGCTCTAAGACATGAGAAATTGCTAAACCTCACTAAGTCTCAATTTTCTCATTAACAGAATCATAACACATACTTCATAGCATGATCGCAGGATTAATAAGATCAGGTTTATAAAAATTTCAGACGAGAGTCTGGCACAGAATGTTGCTGTTGTTAGGTGCTGTCCACTCAGGTCTGACATATAGTGACCCTCATAGGGCTTTCAATGGCTGATTGCTTCAGGATCACTTTGGGAATGGACTGCCACATCTCTCTCCTGTGGCACATAATAACTGTTCATTAAATAACATTGTTCTAATCCAAGAAATTGTAAAAGGTCATGTTTGGGAAGAAAGTCCAGAATATTCGCAATTCATCTTTGAACTTGTGTGTGTGTGTGTGTGTGTGTGTGTGTGTGTGTGTGTCTGAAAAGTCTTTCTTCCAGAAACACCATAGAAAAACACCCCCTCTAATATAGATGGGAGTGGTGTGGAGGGGCTGGGAGCGGCCCTCTCCACCCCGTGGCTTCCCCTCACATCCCCTCTCCAGTGTGGCCCTGAGTCACCTCTGTAGAATTTTAGGGCTCCTCGGCACAGCGTGATCATCTACAGGACTTGAAGTTCTCTAAACGATTTTGTTCCAGCTCTAACATTTTATGGCAGTGAAAACTGGCATGCAGCCATGCAATAGAAGTTGAACTTGAAATTAGACCAACACAGCCTGTTCCCTATGTTGACGCCTCTTCTGAGCAAAGTGCTCCCACTGTGGCCTCCTCACTCTTCATTGCAGCCCCCTCTCTGGGAGCAGTCCCTTCTTTCCCACCTGCTTCCGCTGGAGCGAGACAGCCACAGGAAGTAGACGCGATACTGTCCACATGCTGTGTCTGGCTCCACCTAGGGCTCCAGGAGAGGAATGGCATCTCCCTAGATTTCATCTCCAAAGCCAGAGGCTGTGATTCTGGCAGATAAAGCCCTCAGCCAGTCACTGGGCACGGCTACAAATCACAGCATGTTATCTAAAAAAAAAAATTGAGTGGTTTCAATATACCAATGCTTCCATTCAGTCCAAAGTTAAAGAATTGCTCAAATGTCCTTCTCCAGCCCTCCTTTTCATTTTGAGACAGGGTCTCACTAAGTTATGCAGGCTGCTTTTGGTCTTGAATTTGTGGTCCTCCTGCCTCTGTCTCTACAGTCTCAGGGACTAAAGGTATGAGCCACCCTGCCCACCTCTCCAGCCCTCTTTATTTGTACAAGTGTAATCTGCACACCGAACTCTAGTCAGCTCTGCCTGGCCAGGAATGGCACCAACTCCCTGGAGTTCAGAGGAGGCCACTTTGCTGCCCAAATCCTCAGGGCATTTCTGCTTCGCTCAGATTAAATTTGCAGCCTTTGCAGGAGTCTATGACCGCTTCTCCTACCCCTCTCCTCCTGGGCCTTGCTGCCCAGTCACACTTGCTGCTATGATTTCTCTAGCTTGTTAGGAACGTTCTGTTTTCTGGGCCTTTGCACATGCTATTACTGTGACATTCCTCCCAGAGAACCGTGTGGATCCTCCCTTCATCAGCTCCCTCCTTACAGGGGCCTCTCCTTGCTGCCTTAGCCAAAAGAGCATCCTACTATCTTTCTAGCCTGCAGCTGTAGCCCTGTGGCATCCGATCCTGTCAGATCTCGGAAGCTAAGCAAGGTCGGGCCTGGTTAGTACCTGGATGGGAGACCGCCTGGGAACACCAGAAGCTGTAGGCTTGGGAGAAGGACCTGGCGACCCACTCCCAAAAATCAATCTGCCATTGAAAACCCTATGAACAGCAGAGAAGCACTGACAATAGTGTTTCCCCTGTTGTACAGAGGGTCGCTATGAGTCAGGTACCGACTTGACGGCACCTAACAACAACAACAACTATCTTTCTAAAAGTGTACCTGGATTTCCACTCCCAGCTTTTACTTCTCTCCTACACATAGTATGTATCTATCAGCTGTTTCCTGTCTCCCACTCCCTTTATAGGAAGCTGAACATCAAGAGAGCAGAAACATGGCGACTGTACTCACTGCTGCATCCTTGGGTCCTGGAACAGGGCTCCCCACGTGGGTGTCAGTAGATCCGTGTTGATGAATGACTGGGGAACCTCAACTGTACCTGGGCTTCTGCATTCAGGTTGCAAACTCACAAACCTGCAGGGCCATGCAGTGACCATAGATGCATCCAGAGGACCGGAGGAAAGTATTGGCTCTCGGCTGCTTCTGTTGTGTTCAGGTTTAACAAAGCCCTTCTAAAACCCAGGAAGGCCCAACAAAGAAGTCCAGCGGAACACAGCAAGCCTTACCAGGCAGCCCAGGGCAACCTCCATTCCGTGTTCATTGTTTAACCACCAAGTCACTGGTGGTCCCTATTCTTTCCTGGAGTCAGTATCCCCCTTTTGTTCTTATTCTGTAATCTCACATGCAGGGAGTTAATTTCTTTTGGCATATTGATGTTGTTAGGTGCTGTCAAGTCGGATCCAACTCATAGTGACTCTGTACAGTAGAACAAAACACTACCCAACACTATGCCAGGTATGCAATTTTTTTACGTGTAAGCCCATTGTTGCAGCCACTGCGTCAATCCATCTAGTTGAGAGTCTTCCCTTTTTTTGTTGTTGACCTGCTACTCTCCCAAACGTGGTGTCCTTCTCCAGGGATTGGTCCCTCCTGACAACATGTCCAAAACACATGACACAGTCTAGCCATCCTTGCTTCCAAGGAGCACTCTGGTTGCACCTCTTCTAGGATGGATCTGTTGGTTCTTTTGGCAGTCCATGGTATATTTGATATTTGTCTCCAGCACCATAATTCAAAAGCATCAATTATTTTCCTATCTCCTTTATTCAACATCCAGTTTTTTGTTTGTTTGTTTTTGTTTGTTTGTTTGGCGATATTTTCATGCTTTGCAAGTGCTAGACCACTGAGCTGCGCCCCCAGCACTTTTTTTTTTTTTTTTTTACTTTTGTAGACAGGGTCTTGCTAAATTATGCAGACTGCCTCTGGTCTCAAACTTGCGATCCTCCTGCCTCCGCCTCCAGAGCCGCTGGGATTACAGGCGTGTGCCACCGCGCCCAGCAATGTCCAGCTTTCACAACCATATGATACGACTGGCATGAGTCATGCACACCATGGCATGAGTCAGGCACACCTTCGTCTTCAATGTAACATCTTTACTTTTCACCACTTTAAAGAGGTCTTTTGCAACAGCTTTTCCCAACACAATGCATCTTTTGATTTCTTGACTACTGCTTCCATGGGTATTGATTGTAGAACCAAGTAAAGCAAAATCTTGGACAACCTCCATCTTTTTTCCATTTATCATGAAGTTGGGTACTGATCCAGTTGCAAGGATTTTTGTTTTCTTGAGGTTGAGGCACAATCATACTGAAGGCTGTGCTATTTGATCTTTACCAGCAAATGTTTCAAATCCTCTTCAGTTTTAGCAAGCAAAGTCGTGCCATCTACAAAATGCAGGTTGTTAATGAATCTTCCTCCAATCGTGATGCCATGTTCTTCTTCATAAAGTCCAGCCCACTCCCAAAACAATTAGTCATTTCAAACCCTATGAATAACAGAGAAACACTGTCTCTTAACATAGTGGCTTTAAATTGTGGCAACATGGCTAAACTAGAACTGCATTTTCTGGAATCCCCCTTCCAGTATGATTCAGAGTTTGAGTTGGCCAAAAAATAGTTGGGCACTTCCCCACTGTGAAAGACCACACTGGGATGCCAGTTAGCACTAGTTTGCTCTCCTGCTTGCTAACCCTTCTTCCTGCTTGCTTGTCCTGCTAACCCACAGCAACCCTAGCCTGCAACAAGATGTAGGGGTACAGCAGGCCATACACCCTACCCCAACACTCCACTGGGTCCTCTTGAGCATCTAGAAATGCCTGGCTTCTGGAGTCCCTGCCAGCTCTGGCTCCCCCATTTGCCTCAGTGTGTTAGCAGGGCTGTTTAGGGAGGGCACTTCCCCTGAACCCCTAAACCTCCTTGTCAGACCTTTACTCCCAGCTCCTCTCACAGTTGTGCAAGGTCCCCCAGTACTTATTACCATTCCTCTCCCTTCACTGAACTTCCACTCATGGAAGGCATTGTGTACTGAGTCACCCAATTAGGGAATATTTCTCTAACATGATTGGTATCATTACAAGCACAAATATCTTCTTTCTAAATATTTAATATCCCTTATTCTACATTAAAGAATGAAGTAAGTGGTCTCCACAATATCATCAATGTATCTAGTATATAATGTAACTTGTTATTTCCCAAAATATGCTCAGATGATTTTAGGTGGGATATAGACTAATGCTTTTTAAAAATCATTTTAATAAATAATGCAAAGCAGAAAATATAACTGACATAGAAATTAATTATTTCATGGGTATTATTAGTCAAGATGGAGCCCACATGTATTGAGCTAAAAAAATAAAAGTAAACTGGAGAAAGCATGATGGTGCTGTAAGAATCATTGATGTTTGGGGAATTCTGATCAGTTATCTATGTTGCTACCCAAATTTCTTGGTCTCTCTTCTAAAAGAAGGGCTATTTTTTTCCAGCCTATGAAGTCAAAGATGAGGTGGAGGCTGAGGGTCAACAGCACAAGTTTGTTCAGTGGCCAAAGAATGGAGAAGCCAGAGTCCACCCTGCAAAGCAGGTTTGCAACCTGGTAGAGGTGGGAAGTCATAAGTGAGGAGTAGAAGTAATGAGGGGGAGGGATGGGCCAAGAAAGGGGGAGAATATTGATGTATTTTCTCAGACTCAGGGGAGCTTCTTCAGGAACAAGGGTGCTGTCTCTTTTCACTCCTTTTCTGCTTCTTTTTGGCAGTCATCCTGGCCATTGTCAACTGTCATGGAGCCGGAGAGTGTGTCACTTAGCATGCAGAAAAATTATAGTGGGATTTGGAATCTCTGAGAGGTCATTTTAGGTGGCCATCTTGGATCTAGCTGTTTTAACTGGTCTGGACATAGAAGACTCTGGACTATAAACATCCTGTTCTTTAAAGATAAGCATACTTAGGGGATGGACAAGAGTTCAGCTAGGCTGAATAATAAATGGAGTAAAATAATAAACTAGGTGATAATATGAGATAGGCTCAGACTGAGAAGCCAGGACACCCTGGGTGCACCACCTCCACACCAGGGGACAGAGTTACAGAGGCAAATGGGTGCTCTGTGTGTCTGGTACCTTGCAACCTGCAAGGGCAATTGGGCCTGTCCTCCCAGCTGACCCAGCCAGCCCCAGCCTGTCTCTGGATCCTTGCCAGCCTCTGAAGTTTCAGCCTGCTCTCTCCACAGCCACTCAGGACTTGCCCAAACACCTGCAATTACTTAGGCATTTATTTATTTCCCCCACCAAAATGTCTTTTCACTGTCTCATGCCCTGGCAGCCCACAACTTGCACTGTCAAAGACACCTTCTCTTTTCACATCTTGATTTTTACAACCATTCTGAACTAATGATTAAAGGAAAACATGTTTGTAATTGCCAACAAAGTAGTAGTTCACAGGATAAGTATGAGCAATAAAAATAAAGTTGAAAAATTTATCCTTGATCACTTATTCCTTTCACTCAAACTTCATTCTCCAGAAGCAATCTGTCCTCCCATTTGGTGTAGAATCTTCCAGGACTTCTTTTCCATTTACGTATTTGACCATAGGACTTTAAAAAAAAAAATAGGTGTCCTTTGTGTGCTATTCAAGACTGTTCCTTTTGCATGTGTCAATAAATAAGTCTTAGGGACTCTTCAAGGTTATACACAAGCCAACCTCATCTTTTTTAACAGATGCATAGATTTTACAGAATGTTCTTTCTTGAAAATGGCTACTAAAAGCCACTGAGCCACTCCACGTGATTACATCAAATCAGGACCTGTGTTAAGCATCAATGCCTCCCTTGTAGGCACTGGATTGGTTTCCTTCCTAAGGCTCTAGAATAGTAGTATATAACATTTAAAGCAATTGAGAAAGCGGTTATACAAACCATTTCTGTGTCTTATAGTTCAGATGTGAATCTCTACTTGAGAAAGACTACATCTCAGGGTCAACTCTGGATGCTCTTGCCTCTCTTGCATGAAGATACCCCAAAATCTCACAGTTCATTCTATACTCTAAGTCATCAGTTCAAAACTATCCTATGCCAAAGCAGCATATTTGGAGATGGCATAGTCTCATTTCCTGCAATACACACATATATTTCCTTGAATGCATCCTACCTCGCCTATGATTGCTACCTCTAATATTAGCTCTATTATTATTAAAATTTTCAGCTAATACTTATTGAACACATTGTTGTTTTTGTTGTTGTTAGGTGCCGTCGAGTCATGTCTGACTCATAGCAACCCTCATAGGGTTTTCTATGGCTAAGTGCTTCGGGATTGCCTTGGGAGTGGATTGCCAGGCCCTTCTCCCATTTTTCCTGTGCTGGGAATTGGACTCCGGTCCTCAGAGACTGCAGCACAGCACTCTACCCACTGAGCTAAATCCCAGCCCCCACTGAACACATATGCCAGGTTAAATATGTCATACAATGAATTAGCTCTTACTATTAATATCAATCACTTCAGCTAATACTTGTTGTTGTTGTTAGGTGCCTTCCTTGTCGGTATCCGACTCATAGTGACCCTGTGTACAACAGGTGGAACACTGTTGTCAGTAATTCTCTGCTGTTCATAGGGTTTTCAATGGCAGATTGATTATTGGGAGTGGGTTGCCAGGTCCGTCTCCCAAGCCTACAGCACCTGGTGTTCCCATGCAGTCTCCCATCCAAGTACTAACCAGGCCCGACCCTGCTTAGTTTCTGAGATCTGACGAGATCAGATGCCACAGAGCTACGGCTGCAGGCATGCCAGGTTAAATATGTCATATAATCTACTAGCTCTTATTATTAATAACAATAATTTCAGCTAGTATTTATTGAACACATATTGTATGCCACGCTAGGCATGTCCCTTAATCTACTTCCTTTCATTCTTCCTATAACCCTAGGAGACTCAAAGAAGTTAAGTCAACCTGTCCCCAGTCACATAACTAGTCCATGGGTTTAGACTGGGAAATCAACTCTATTCTCTCTGAGTGCAGTTGGCGTCTAGGTCGCCACAGCTCACCACGACTGTTGGGCTCAGCTCTGTGAGGAGGAGAGTGAAGTTATCTTTCCTGCATTTGTGTTTTGCTGTCCCAAGCACCCCTGAAGGCTGAGTCTCGTGTGTAATCCATCTTGACTTGTTTGCCCTGAGAGGTCTTTACACACAATGGCCACTTAAATCCACCTGAATGATGACTCTGCTGCTTTGTAACCCACAGCCCCCAGGACTGGAGCCCAGGACGCGCCCTGCTCGATAAATCCCTTGCCAAGAGTGATTGCTGATGGCTTGTTTTCTTTCCTTCGCTGGACTATTTATAGAAGTTCTTTTAGCAAGCTCCAAATCCTAATATTCTCCAGGGATACTTTTTGGACCTTGAAACTATGTCTTGCAATAAAAAAAAAAAAATTGCTAGGATTTTGGGTAGGGCTCAAATATTGATTTTAAGTACCTCTCAGAGTACTCAGCTATGCTAGCTAAATCCTGTGTTATTCCTGTCCAATTCTCCCACTATTTTAAATGAACTACTAACAGATTCAAATAAATTCTAAGATTTAAAAATGTAAACCATTTTAGTAGTGAATTTCATTGACCAAAATAAATCGTTGAATTATTTCAAACCCTTTTCAGAACCCAAGAGTCAAAAAGGAAATTTAGAAACCATGCAGTCCCATACTGTTATTTTTTCAGGCTAGGACAGAGGTACAGAGGGGCCTGAATTTGCCTGATGACACAAAGCTAGTCTTTGTCTCAGTGATGAGTAAATAAATTACACTTGATGACTATAGTAGATTTTGGATGTGGCTTTCCTTTTTCTGAATTTATCGCTTTTTGTTTTTATCTTCAATTCTTGGCATGATACAATACAAGTGCTGAAGAAATGTTTACTCAGTTAATGTGTCAAAAACATGGTACACTTCCAGATAAAATATTTACTGTTATCATCAGCTGATCTAGATTTTTAAAGAACAAAAATGCATACATAGCACAAAAGAAAAATTCTATCAGGCTTAAAAAGAGTCAAGGATGACCTGATTCCATATTACTGAAATAAGGGTGAGAATTCACATTTAATTCTGCAGAAACAAAAGTGGGCAGAGTTTTTAAACATTGGTGGCATGATTTCATGGAAAAACACTGAAAGTCATAGGTAGGGATGTGGGCCCAGGGAGTGATGCATCTGTGTGGTTACCACTCACAGAGATTGGGAGTCAGGTCCCCGATCTATCCTGATGATTCCATTGCAAAGGGATGGTTCCTAGGTCCTAGAGAAAGACATTCCTGGGTCACAAAACTGTCTAGAGGCTGGCAGAAGGTTCATATTTCAAAGGAACAGTGAGAGATTTTATGACTGCAAACGTTCCAAAGTAAATGCTCTAAGAAAGGAAAGTCAGGAGGTCCTAATCAGGAAATCGTGTAGCTTTGGTCCAGCTGAGGGGAACATTGTTGTTGTTGTTGTTGTTGTTAGGTGCCATTGAGTTGAGTCCAACTCATAGCGACCCTCATAGGGTTTTCAATGGTTGACTGTTTCGGGATTGCCTTGGGAGTGGGTTGCCACATGCTTCTCCCATTTTGTGGTGCTGGGAATCGAACTCGGGACCTCAGGGACCACAGAGCAGCACTCTACCAACTGAGTTAAATCCCAGCCCTGAGGGGAACATTAAGGCTGTCTTAATCCGTACCTTTTAGTAACAATGGAAGATTAAACACAGAAATTTACTTTCACTTTCACCTGAAACCCCAATAAAAGGCTAGCAAAAAAAATATTTCTGTTGAGATTTAAATCACAAGGACAAATACAATAAGAGTGGAGATAATAGCAACAACATTTTAGAAACTAGACAGGAGACAAAAGATCAGGAACTGGGTCTTGATAAAGAAGGTTCATTTCTAAAGTGCTGTTGTTAGGTGCCACCCAGTCAGGACAAACTCATAGCAAACCTATGTACAACAGAACAAAATACTACCTAATACCATGGCATGCACGTGACTTCTTTTATGCTTAAGCCCATTGTTGCAGTCACTGTGTCAATCCACCTAGTAGTGGATCTTCATTTCTTTCACGGACCTACCACAAAGTAGCTATGTGGAAAACAGAGAAGCAACCCAGGTTGCCACTCCATCAAACGTTTAGGAATTGGCAGCATGAAGAATCTTTGCATATGGATAGGGCTGAAAGCAGGGTGATGATAGAGCAGAAAAGAAAAATTCAGCTAAATGGTTGGAAGATAAGGTTGAAAATAGAACAAAAAGGCAGAGATGAAAAACAGAGAAAAATATAAGAAAATTAAAGAACTACTCTTGGAAATCAAATCAATCTATCATACACACAAACTCACACACAAAAAAGATGTTCTAGAAATAGGACACAGACTATAGAGAAGAGGAAGTAAACAACTAAATAATTCAAGAGATCTGCATGCACAGCACCAGAGATCAAAAGGCCCCATGTTAAACTTCCATTGTGAAATGTTAGAGTGTTAGAAGCAAAAAGAATATGTCACAAGTTTCCATAGAGGAACAAAAGAGGCTACAAATAAAGAACAAGGAATTGGAGCTGGGTGCCGTGACACACGCCTGTAATCGTGGCGATTTGAGAGGTAGAGGCGGGAGGATTTCAGGTTCAAGGCCAGAGGCAGCCTGTGTCATTTAGCGAGACCCTGTCTCAAGATAAAAAAGAAAAAGTGGTCTGGGGGTGCGGTCCAATGGTAGAGCACTTGCAAAGTATATGCAAGGCCCTGGGTTCAACCTCTAAGTACTGGAAAGAGAAAGAAAGGAAAGGAAAGGAAAGCAACGGAAGAAAGAAAGGCAGGAAGAAAGAGAGCGGGGAGGGAGGGAGGGAGAGAAGAAAGAAAGAAGAAAGAAAAAGAAAGAAAGAAAGAAAGAAGAAAGAAAAGGAGAGAAAGAAAAGAAAGGAAAGAAAGGAAGGAAGGAAGGAAGGAAGGAAGGAAAGAAAGGGAAGGAAGGAAGGAAAGAAAGGGAAGGAAGGAAAGAAATGAACTTGAACTACATGAATGTTGTATTTGCCCAAGGTCAGATAGGTATTGCTTACGGAGCTAAGAATTCCAAAGTCAGATAGGAGTTGATTATAGAGCTAAGAATACCAAATCCTTTATTTTTTCACCATATCACAATATCTTTCCTCCAATTTCTCTTGCTAATGGTCAACTTCTTTTCTTCTCAACTAGTCTTGCCTTAAAAATCCATGTTCGCTATAATTTTTGTTTTAATTTTAGAGACTTCCAACCTCCAAGGAGTAACAGGGCAATTATCTCTTGTATAAACATGTTAAGAAACTCCTTCTCAAAATAAAGTCTACAATATAAACGTGTGTGGATGATGCTTTTGTACTGATGGCCACGTGAGGATCTTCAGGCTCTTGTGGATGAGTTCAGTGCATAACTTTGGAATCAGCTAGCGCATCGGATCTGTGTACAGTTAGTCTCTCCAGAGAGCTGCGGGCATGGATGGCATTACTTCAGAATTTCCTTCTTCCTTGGCCCTCTTCGTCCTGCTTTCATCACTCTCCCTGCTTTGCACTTTTTGGGCATAATGAAGTCAATAATGTCAATACAAAACAATCTGGCCTACAGATGTGTGTGTGTTTAGTCTGCACAGTGCTTTCATAAGATGTAATTAGCCACCAAATTAAAAAACCAGGGGTTTCCATATAAAAATCAGAATTTTTACATTGTCTTGAAAAGCCAGATGATCATCTTACAACAGCAGGCCCCCATTCCCTCCTGATCATGGCTGGCTGGAGCTGAGATTTTGGCTGCACCCTGAAAGCCTTGATTTCCTGCTGTCTTACATCCCTTTGTGTACTTTACCTGCCTGTGTGTGTGATTTGGGCCGTAGACAACCAACTCAAGCCAAGATGAAAATGTCTGTGTACCATTGTGGTGCCATCTGTTGGTGAAGCACAGAGATGATGGGCTGTTGCTCTGAAATGCAGCTTTATTCTGTAGGAACAGTGGTGATGAGTTGAAAGTTTATAAACAGGAAGGCACCCATATTTAGTGGGGCTGGGATTTAGCTCAGTCAGTAGAGCGCCGCTCTGTGGTCTCCTGGGTTCAATACCCAGCACTGCAAAAATGGGAGGAGGACATGGCAATCCACTCCTGAGTCAATCCCAAAATAATCAGCCATTGAGAACCCTATCAGGGTCATTATGAGTCAGATATCACTTGATGCCACCTAACAACAACATATTTAGTAGAAATACGTATTAGCGCAATTACTTCTCATATGTTGCATCTGCATACCTTTGATGGCGTATGATTCATCTTCTGCCCTTGGCAGGTCTTCCAGGAGATTTGTGGATGTGTGCACTTGTGTGCCCTTGCACATGCACTGTGGGATACAGGACGTGGAGGGAAGTGAGCAGCCTGCTTCCCTTGTAAATGCTTCTTGGAGATCTGGTATTACAAGAATTTGTTCGTCTGGTTTTTGGAAGAGGTCCCACCTTTTCTGCATTGCTATTGAACATGACTTCTCATCCCATAGCAGAAGAGCAGTGCCTTTGGGATTGTAAAATATTAATAACAGCCCTGTTTCTGCAATTTACTGACTATTTGATTTGGAGCAAGGTACTAAACTTCTATGATCTTTGGTTTTGTCATCTAAAAATCACGCTCACAATAACTGCAACTTAACTAGGTAGTTGTGCTATAAGGGATGGCAGGACCCGATATAAAATCTACTCTATGTAATCATGGCATACTATTCTAGAAACAGAGATGGTGGAAGACATAAGTTTGGACACAGATCATATTGATCTAGCTGGTGCTTTTGGCTCAAGATTTGAAACACATTCTATTAATTTTTGGAAACTAATGTTTTTATGGGGTTGGGATTTAGCTCAGTTGGTAGAGCGCTGCTCTGCACTCTCTGAAGATCCAGGTTCGACCCCAGCACCGCAAAAACAGAAGAATGTGGCAATCCTAAAACAATCAGCCATTGAAAACCTGATGAGGGTACTATGAGTTGGACCCAATTTGATAGCACCTAACAACAACAACAACAATGTTTTTATCTTTAGCAGAAGCCAATGCATTTCAAAACAGCTCTCTCACAGAGTTTCAATATTAAAATGCCCTTTGATTAAGTATATTAGGATTATGTATATAGCTCTGTTTGGGTTTGGTTTGGTTTGACTTTTGCTTGTTTTTGTTGTTGTTTGATTTTTTGAGACAGGGTCTTGCTATGTATCCCAGGCTGGCCTTAAACTCATGATCTTCCTACCTGCACCTCCTGAGTACTGAGATTATAGGAATGTGTCACCACGGCCACCAAACCTGGCCTACAGCTCTGTTATTGTAACATCTCTCAGGCATGGGGAGAACTTCCATGCAGAAATGCACTGGTCCTTGTATTTAAGGGCTTACAGCAGTAAAGCTTTCCCTTGAGGGCTTCTCTTGTTACAGATCCTCTTTCTTGGAGTGTTCAGCCATGACCCTGGCTTCAGGGCCATAGTCTTGTAGGTGATTCTTATGATCTCTCACCTGACATCTATGTACCTCACTGATTTTCTAAGAGAAACTTTAATTTGGATTTTCCTTCATACTCTCACAATCCATGAATTCCAAACCCAACTCATTTCAATTCCCAAATACAGTAGCTTCTAAAGCCTCCTCTCTGTCAGTGGCATCCATATTTTCTCAATTCCACGCAATGTACATTCTGTGATCATCACGGGCACAGTTGCTGGGCTTACAATAACCTGTGACCGATCTTCTGTATTTCTTGCATCTAATCTTCACAAGTTTTTTTCAATGTCAATTGCATCTCTTTTTCTTTTTCTACTTCACTTTCACCAAGTTAGTCTAAAGCCTCCTTCTTCCACTTTAATCACAATGGAAGACTTGAGTTTATCCTGCTTCTTATCCACCCTACGTATCCTGAAATTAAGCTCTTCCTCAAAACTTTTCAGTGGGTTACTCCAGTAAGTCTGAATCCTTCTGCCTGTCTTAAGGCTTTTCATTTCTAGCTTTGTCTGTTTTCATTTTTATCTCATTTCTCTTCAGTGAAAACCTCCCCTTCTTCAGTCTACTCTGGGTCAACATGTTTACCATACGCTCTATGCTTCAATAGTGCCCCTATGTGGAAACTCTTTATCTGTGCCATCCAAGTCCACCAAGCCTTCAGAGGTTTAGTCATTTGCTTTCCCCTCTTTTGTTTCCCTCTTCCTAAACTTCTATGACAGTAACAATCCGTGCCATGCAATTATCACACGTCTTAATCTACACTCCTTGGTGATGATCATTGATGAATGCCAGGTTTGCCTCTTCAACAAAACTGTGAACTCCTTGAAGAGAGGAGTTCATCATGCTGGTCCCCATCCCATCAAATTCCCTGCACGTGGAAAATATTGATTAAGAGAAAAAAAGTAAAGCCTTGTTGATTTATTGGAATAAGTGCATTGAACATTTGCTTCAATTAAGTTTTGACAAGGCTCAACTTTTTCAATACATACAATCCCACTTTGGCAGGCAACTTACAATCTTTAATAAATTGTAGAGAGGAAATGCCATAACTGACTTTTAAAGTAAAACTTGGGGCCCCGTATGATGAGTACAAAATATACTTTACAAGGCAATGGCACAGGATGCTTGAAATCAGGCCCTTTCTAGAAAAATCTGAGATATTTAGAAAAAAAAATCACCAGATCTCCTAAATTAATTGTATTTCTAATACTTAAATACCACTAGCCCCTAAGAGAGGAAACCAGAACGACATTGGCTTCAGAAGCTGACAGTGGGATTGATTACCCAAAGAAAGTGACCGGAACCTTCCACCCACACAAGTACCATGTCATTTTTCCCTGAACCGGGCCTGCAGTGATTAAGTATGTGTACCAGAGAGCGATTCCAAAGGGTTGAGCAATCCATCTGGCAGGAGCGTCTGGCACTATGGGATTTGTTATTGTGAGGCTGTGCCAACACCAAGACTTGTTTAATTGCCTTAGTCATCAGGCAGCAGGGCCACTAATCTTGGGTCTTACTGAGTGGTGTCTGGCTTGGGTGTTTGTACGACCAAACA
This sequence comes from Pedetes capensis, assembly GCA_007922755.1. Lineage (NCBI taxonomy): Eukaryota > Metazoa > Chordata > Mammalia > Rodentia > Pedetidae > Pedetes > Pedetes capensis. The sequence goes on along the minus strand of VMDO01002976.1, from coordinate 47,219 downwards.
AATAAAACCAAACGACACAATTTTCCCACATCTGAGTCTGAGTTCTAGAGGTTCTGACCGCAGCTCCCAACCACACCTGCAGTAAAACTGTCAGGGTCCCCCCGATGCAAAAGAGGCATAATTGGGGCTGGAATGACAAGCATGGAGGGCTTCCGAAAGGCTTTCTCCACCCAGAACACAATCACCCTGTCGTGTGTTGTTGTTGTTAGGTGCTGTCGAGTCGGTATCCGACTCATAGCGACCCTCTGTACAACAGGGGAAACACTATTGTCAGTGTTTCTCTGCTATTCATAGGGTTTTCAATGGCAGATTGATTTTTGGGAGGGGGTTGCCAGGTCCTTCTCCCAAGCCTACAGCTTCTGGTGTTCCCAGGCGGTCTCCCATCCAGGTACTAACCAGGCCTGACCCTGCTTAGCTTCCGAGATCTGACGGGATCGGATGCCACAGGGCTACGGCTGCAGGCTGTCGTGTGTTAGATATTCCCAAATCACCATTAAATTTAATTTCTGTATATTTGAACAATGTATCCAAGAAGTCTGAGTTTAAATACAAATAAATTACCTGGATTCATTTACCTGTTAAGACCTTAGTTCTCTGCTCACATCTGCAAGAACTAGTTATATTTCTCAGGTGGGATACTGAAGAGTTTTGACAGGCTCAGAAAGGCAAAGGCTATGACTATGGGGGCCCACAGCCGTAGCTGTATGGCATCAGATCCCATCAGATCTTGGAAGCTAAGCAGGGTGGGGCCTGGTTGGTACTTGGATGGGAGACCACCTGGGAACACCAGGTGCTCGCGCAGTCACTTCAAAATATTTTTTTTAGCTCTTCTTCAAAATATTGTTTTAGCTCTTCTGTCAGTCAACATGCGGTTTGGTCATTCTGGGATTATTTTTTCCTAGGAATATTACAAAAGAGCACAGGAGGACTCCATGGAGATGGAGGCTTGGGAGATGGACCTGGCAACCCACTCCCAAAAGTTGGTCTGCCATTGAAAACTCTACGAACAGCAGAGAAGCACTCACAATAGGGTTCTCCATATTGTTCGTAGGGTTGCTATGAGTTGGATATTGACTGGAAGTACCTAACAACAACAACAAAATGACTATGAGATACTGCAGGCTGGGAATAAGAGGCTCAGAAGAATGTGTCCTGAGAAACTAGCCATCATACAATGAGGAAGCAAGAAAACCTCCTACTTCATGATTTTGCCCCTACCTGACCTGATATTCAGACCTTCATAGGCTAGCTATTGTTAGACTAGAACCTGCTCCTTACTCTGTGAGGCCTTTTAACTTTGCCAGTCGACACATTAGAAACTTACTCAATACTTCCTCCCAGCCCTAAAAGTTCAGCCAAGAAAAAAGAAATTGCAAGGCAGAGAGGATAAAAAACAGACATTTCTGTTTCTCCCCAAAATCAACTTCCTTCTTTCTCTTAAAAATTTGTTTCTGCAAAATGTTGCCCTATCACAGATTTTATTCTTCCACCCTACCATCTCCATGGAGTCCTCCTGTGCTCTTTTGTGATATTCCTAGGAAAAAGTAATCCCAGAATGACCAAACCACATGTTGACTGACAGAAGAGCTAAAACAATATTTTGAAGAAGAGCTAAAAAAAAATATTTTGAAGCGACTCAGCAAAGCTCAAGATAGAGGGTCCTGGGGGATCATGGCCTCTTGTTGGAGGGATAATTGACCAGAGGCTGATGGGTGACCAAGAGGTTGAGGATAGAGTCACACAATGAGCCACAACAAATGATTCTCTGGAAACATCCAACCTGCCCACAGTGGAGTTGAGACCTCTGACTTAAGAAACACAGTTTCAGAATCATCTGAATATAATGTTTTGGTTTACGTTAGTGGGCTGCAGACATTAGCTAAAACATCAGATATTGTCAAATTAATCTTCATGATATAGAATAAACACCATCACCCTCCCACCCTGTTTATACAGCTACTTTTCTTTCTGCAAAGTTGCCTTTCTTAGCAAGGCTCTGAGAGAAAAATATTGCTAAATAAGATCAAAAATAAAATTCACATGCCTGTGAATTTTTCAAAGATGGAAATCAAGCAGACTTCATTTATTAGCAAAGTAAAACAAATAATTATTTCTCTTAGAAAAATAAACTTTTAGATGCCCAGATTACATTAATGGGGTTTAGCTTGGTTAGTAGAGTGCTTCTCTGCACTCTCTGAGACCCTGGGTTTGATCCCTAGAACTGCAAAAATGGGAGAAGGACCTGGCAGCCCACTCCCTAAACAATCCCCAAACAATCAGCCATTGAAAACCTTATGAATAGCAGAGAGGCACTGACATAGTACCTGGCATGGCACAGTGTCAGAGAGTGTTTTGTTCTATTGTACATAGGGTCACCATAAGTAGGACCTGACTTAAAGGCACCAAACAACAATAACAAGATTACATTAGTAGCCAATAAGGAAAAGAAGGAAGAAGAGGAAGAAGAGGAGGAGGAGGAAGTGGAAGAGGAGGAAGAAGGAAAAGGAGAAGGAGAAGAGGAGGAGGAGGAGAAGGAGAAGTGTTTTTTCTAGCTTGTTTCCTCTAAGAGCATTCTTTTGGCTTCTGTGATGCAATGATGGGGCACATGCAGTCCAGTCCAGGTTAGACCATCTTGGCCCCTCTCTGCCTCCTGCAGAAGAGACCAGGCTAATTCCACCTGGAACACAGTGGAGTCACTGGCTCATCCAGTCAGACGCCATGAAAAACTTTAATATGAACCTCTAAGATCTTTCTCTTAAAATGATACCAAAGAGTCACTACCTTGGCCGTGCCATGAAAGTCTTGAAGAGGACAAGCTTTAGAACACTGAAGAACCGTGTGAGTGCTTCCTTCGCCACTCATCCTTGTCCTTTGCAGGCATGTATCCTCAAGTTCAGTTCAGGACCTAGCAGGGACCAAGAGACTGAAATTTGGCTTCTTTGGCCTGGAGTCAACTTCTGGACGAAAACCCAGCACAGTGTTTTGAGTAGTCAGATTTCCAAAACACAAAAGGAAACAGCCAGGGTAAAGGAGAAGGAGAATGGTAGGGTGTGGAGGGAGAGGAAGAGAACAGATTAGAAACCATGCCCACCCACTCACCTTGAATTTCCCCTCATCCCTGTGCTGAATGCTTCTCCTTGCCTCTCAGGTCCACTCCCTACCCTTCCTTGGGAAGCTGACCTTTATGGATCTCAACACCGAGTCTTCACGCCCTCAAACTGGCACTGGGATCAGCTAATGGGAGGTGTTGACTGTGGCTCTGAAAGCCAGAACAGAGTGAGACTGCAGTGGACAGATGTTGACCATGTCCTTGTATGAAAGCTGCAGGTCCTACCAGGTAACTTCTCTGTGCTTCCCTCTCTGTGTTCTGATTAGTCCACTCCCATTTTGCCCTCAGACTTAAGGGCAGTATAGATGACAGTGGATTCTTGCTGGTGCTGGGTTGGGGATCCTGCTGTCCTCTTTCTTCCTTCCCCAAAACCCTGCCTTTGGCTCTGTAAATGATCCTTTCATTAAACTCTCCCCAGAGTGAATTGTTTGAGTGTGCCATTGGTTTCCCATCAAGACTTGGACAGATGTACTCTCTAAATCAAGAGTCTTTAGAAAGGAGGAAATGTGGGAGATTGAACTTGAAAAAGAAAGGTTAAAATCATAGTAATATTAGCTCCAATTCTATGGTTATTCACAGCAATGGAACAGACCCATCATGTGGTGTCTACAATAAACAAATCGAAAAAGCAGTGAACTAGGAGTTGGGAGATATAATATCATCTGGAATCCACCCACACTGGCTAAATAGCCATGATTGATTAAATTTAACTTATATAGGACTCAGTTTTCTCATTTATATAATGGAAACAATGTGCTCAATATAATTTGCAGCACTGTTAGGAGATTCAAATTATCATAATGATTTGGGGAAGGAGAGTTTCATGTTTATCCATTTTAAATATACGACAGCTTTTTAAATATATGGCAGCTTTTTAAAGGCTTAATAGTAATATTCCCTGCAGCCGTAGCCCTATGGCATCTGATCCGGTCAGATCTCAGAAGCTAAGCAGGGTGGGGCCTGGTTGGTACTTGGATGGGAAACCGCCTAGGAATACCAGGTGCTGTAGGCTTGGGAGATGGACCTGACAATCCCCTCCCAAAAATCAAACCCTATGAACAGCATTGAAAACTGTATGAACAGCAGAGAAGCACTGACAATAGTGTGTCGCCTGTTGTAAGTAGGATCACTATGAGTCAGCTACCAACTCCATGGCACCTAACAACCACAATAGTAATAGCAACTCCTTTGAAGATTTCTCGAGTCTCCCAGAAGAATTAATTCTTCCTCTGTTTTCATATGGCGATGAATTCTAGTAAAGCATCTATCACAACATTTTATAGATGAGTATTTATAAGTTTATTACTTTAGTTAGATGATGAGCTCATTACAGATGTCCTGAGTACCATGCATGGAACTCAGCACATGGAGATCTCAGCAAATGTTCACTGAATGAATGCTTATGATCTTCCCTTTTCTTCTCATCTCTGTGTCATTTCATTTCACCACCATCTTGGTTTATCCTATGATAGCCTCTTTCATGATGCCAGTTCCACCCATAACCTCTACAAGCAGCAGCCCTAAGTGCCATAGGAAATGCACTCATTGATCCAGGATGGACTCCAAAGGCAGCTGGAGCAGAGAGCTAGCCATACATATATAGTATGGTCTGGGCAGATGAGATATCCAAGTCAGATTTTTTTTCCCTCAAAAATGGAAATATTATGTGCAGACACTTTTATTTGTTAGAGAGCTTTGAATCAAGGAAATACTGGAGGTCTAGGACTTTTGGCATTTTTGAGATGGTGAAAGGCTGATGAGAAAGGCAAGGGGGCAGAAATTGGAGGAGGCAGGCAGAGAGATGAGAGCTAAGAGGCCACAGCACCACTGACAAATGGAAATTCCATTCCTGGGGGCTTTTCCAATATAACCCTGGAGGGGAATGTTATATTTCTTTTATCAGCCTTAGATTTTGACACTTCTCACTCTTCTTCCAAGCTCCCTTTTCAGCTGAGGTAATTTCTATAGGTTTTTATTTCTTGGCAATCCAGTGAGCTTTAATTCGAAGATGCACTCTTAGTTACCTTTCACGGATGTCAGGATTGGTGAGAGTGGGCATGGTGAGCCTGAGGGCAGCTGTAGTCTAAGTCTGCCATTGAGGGCCATCTTCCCCTTGTCACCTATGGTCTATGGTTTGCCTTATTTCTTATATCCATGGGCTCTCTTCTCATGTATTAGGTTTCTACAGCTTCAATGTAATCTTTCTTTCCTTTTTGCTGAGCAGATGTCCCCCTCCTTTGCTACCAAATGTCAACATCCTGTTATCATTAGTCACTTTATTCCCTTAGCTCATTGTCCTTTTTCTCTGGAGGTGATCAGCATCATACAAATTCTGATACCCCACATGCCTCCAGGGAACAAAACAGACGAAGAAGTAAAGAATGATTCTCTCAAGCAACCAATTAACATAGATCAGGCCTCAGCTTGGAGAAGCTCCAGTCTCATCCTTACCACCCAAGTCTGAGTTAGGGGCCATGCTTCCCAGGGGCTCTTGGTTGACAGTGATTCCAATGCACCCCATCCACACTGACTCGTAAAGACAAAGCTGATTTGGGACTCCCTTGTTGATTCGCCTCTGGGGTCAGGTGAAGAGAAATTTTAAACCATCTCCCAGGGCAGTTGGAGAACCAGCTAAATTCCTCCAAAGTTTAGGACCAGCCAACTCATTCCTAGTTCATAGGATGGGAGAGTTTCCAGGGACAGTTCTAGCAGCTGGAGATGCTCAGAATCAGAAATCACCATAACTAAATCTGCCCTAAATTTAGCCTCTAGTTTCAGTGGTTGTGGTTTGAGAAGTGCAGAAGCAGAGAGAAGACAGCAGACACCTGAAAGAGCAAGAGGGAAAAACAGCCCGTACCTACTAGTGTGCTGTGACTTGACTGTGACAGTATTGCTTTTCAGCCATGGCCTTGTTTCTAAAGTAGTTCTGTCAAAAAATCACATCCTTTGAGTTAGTTTAAAGCCATTCTGCCTTTAGCAACTTTATGCTAATGGATTTCATTAAATAATTCCCCATAATGATAGGTTCATTTCATGTTTGATTAATTATTGAAGAAATGAAATATCCAGTTATCGTCTCTAAAAGCTTTTACAAATATTGAAAAATCACAAGCTTTCTGGAAGAAAACAAATAAAAAAATTTTTAAATAAATTTTCTTTTTATTTTCTTCTTTTTAATTTCTTTTGGCTTCAGATGGCTTCGGCCATAAACATGATAGTACAAAAGAAATATTGACAGCATGACCAACAACTTGGCTGTACTTCCAAGGTTATGGAAGCTGATCATTCGAGGTTATGGCTTGGCTCTTTGCAGAGGGGAAAACCAAAGCAGGAAATCTAAATTATTTGGCCAGATGTTCCCTGCATTTCCACCAGACCCCTTTCACCACCTTTCTCTTGTGTCTGGGATGAGGGAGTCGTTGGGATGTTTTTCACACGTGAGCAAGGAAATATCTTTCCAAGCTGAGAGGCATACATAACACCTCCAGTCACAGAAGGGTTTGTTCTCTGCTTCAAAGTGAAAAATCTATACCCTGAGGTTTATTAAAAACCTTATTCTAAAAACAGTGAGTGATAAAATGCAGTTCATGTCATGTTAAAGAGAGAGAGAGAGAAAGAGAGAAGATGAATATAGGCATCTTAAAGAAGAGGCAATGATAAACACTTTTAACCTATGGGTCCTTGGTGAGCAGTAAATCAAGTTCCTGCAGTCTCAGAGCTGAGTGGTCCTTTTCCACATGAGTTCAGGCAAAGTGGCCTGGAATTGCATTCTGGCTATATCACATTAAGCAGTGACTAAATGCTATTAGCCTGCAGCCGTAGCGCTGTGGCGTTTGATCCCATCAGATCTCAGAAGCTAGGCAGGGTCAGACCTGTTTAGTACTTGGAGGGGAGACTGCCTAGGAAAGCCAGATACTATAGGCTTAGGAGGAAGACCCGGCAACTCATTCCCAAAAATCAATCTGCTATTGAAAACCCTATGAATAGCAGAAAAGCACTGACAAAGGTTTCACCTGTTGAACATATGGTCGCTATGAGTTAGATACCGACTCAATGGCACCAAACAACAACAACAAAGGCTATTAGTGCATATCTCTAAGCTTCAGTTCTGCTATCTGCACAAAAAGAAAGAATAATGTTATTCTTTCTCATGGTTATTATGGAAATTAAAATAGATATTTTGTTTTAAAAAATGTTTACCACAACGAGTGGCAAATAGAAAGCTCAAAAATTTGCTAGAAAAAGTTCTGCCATGTATACACCCATGCATTCCAGCTCATCTAACAGCATGTTCAGCTCCTTGAATTACAAAATCCAAATAGTGGGACATCCTATTTATGTGAGCAACTCACCTCTTTTCCCTCATGAAGACCACCTCACAGCACCCAAATCATAATCTTATTCTGTCAGAGCCACCAGCCTGGGAAGGGCATGATTTGATCTACTGCCTGGGGAGAAGGCAAGGTTTGTGGTTCTCAATTCCAGTTTTTCCTGGCTTTTCTTGCTCTGCGTTCATTTATCCCAGCCTGTATCCATTATTATTTTTTTTCTATCTCCCCCTTTCTACCTAATCTATTTGTTGTTGTTGTTAGGTGCTATCGAATCTATTTATAATCCTCCCATTTCTTAATCATGGGGTTTAAGCCTAAGAATAGTACAAAGGACATCCTCATTTTAGACGAAAACTAAGTATGGAAGCCGATAGCCATCCTACCCTGGCATCTGATCACAGATTTTGGAAGCTAAGCAGGGTTGGGCCTGGTTAGTCCTTGGATGGGAGACAGCCTGGGAACACCAGTTGCCGTAGGCTTAGAAGGACCTGGCAGCCCACTCCCATAACAATGAGCCATCTAAAACCCTATGAATAGCAGAGAGACACTGATGATAATGCCAAGGATGGCACAGATTTGGGTAGTGTTTCATCTGTTGTACACAGGGTAGCTATGAGTTAGACCTGACTTGATGACACCTAACTACAACAATGCTCAATCTCTCTCTTTTTTGCCTAACTGATGATCTTCTATTTTCAAATATCAATATGCAAAATTAAAATAAAACATTTTGGGGGGATACTGGGAAGTTGAACCCAGGGCCTCCTACATGCTTTTTGCAAGTGCTCTACCACTTTGCTGCACTCCTGGCCCATTTTTTGTTTTTTATTTTGAGACAGGGTCTTGCTAAGTTACACAGGCTGCCTCTGGCCTAGAACTTACAATCCTCCTGCCTCAGCCTCTCAAGTTGCTGGGAATGTAGGTAAAATAAAACATTTAGACATAATTCTTTAAAAATAAAACATTTAAAAACATAATTCTTTAAAGAACTGTTGGGTTTATCCTAGTCTATTTGTTCCGAAACTTACATCCTTTGATTCAATAAAACTAATGAACTAATGAATGGGGGAACATTGATATACTGCTAGAGAAATCAGACATAGCCATCTCAAGGAATTTATAGTCTTGTTGATAAGACAGAGAGTGGCAATTCAGAATGGCAAGTTCTCCACTAGAACGTAGCACTGGAAAGCAGTGAAGGGTTAGTGGATGCCAGGTGCACCGACTTACTATTTTTCTCTTTTAAGAAAAGTATTTTCTTAAAAAAGTCTCCTCTGAGATAGGTTTACAGATTAGAAACCATATGTGAAATGTGAGCTGGATTAGAGAAATGTTAGATAGTTTTGCAGCTGGCTGGCTAACCAGACCCAAAGGATATTAATAAATAGTCAGGTTAACCTGAATAAATTCCTAGTGGTGGACCACAGGGCTCCGAGGGCTTGTCTTATTCAGCTTTTGTGTTAGTGGTCCAAATGAAGCCATAGAAGCCATGCTCATGAACATACACAGAGGGTACACATCTGCCAAAATAACTAATTAAAAGGATGATGGGATTGAGGAGTCGCTCAATGGTAGAGTGATTGTCTTAGCATATGCAAGGCCCTGGGTTCGATCCCCAGCAATATACACCACACACACACACACACACACACACACACACACACACACACACACAGATGGAATCAGGATTTATAGTGATCTCAATATGTTGAGACATTGCATCAAAGTAAATCATATCCAACTTAAAAGGAAGGAGGACTTCATTTATTAGCACACTGTTGAAACATTGTAGTGAATATCCTTATTATTTGTGCTCATTACATGAGTTTCTCTTCCTGCAACTGAAGGATCCCAAACTAAGACAACTGATAACATCATTTTCTCAGGGGGCCTAATCTTAGAACTATGAAGCTACAAAGGAGGATATGAAAGGAGAAAACTTGGACTCTGCCCTGGTCAGCTTTCCCCCTGTGACACAGCAAGGGAGAGTTTGCTAATCAGCTTTGCTAGAGATTGGAAGTGATATAAATAACACTAAAAAAGAGAATAGATGTGTTGAATGACAAACTTATAAAGTCCAGAGATAAACCTACTCTGGGCAGAGCTGGAGCCAAGAGCTCAGTGTAGGCAGGAATCTAACTTTCAGTCTCTTAACTTTGGATTCCTGCATGTTATATTCCTTTTTAGACAGGATCTCACCCAATAGTGGCCAACACAACGCTTAACACCTATGATTTACATTCTATTAACTTATCAGAATGTGAGCTCCATCAAAATGAAAATGCTTTTCCTGTTCTTTTTGGCAGATTTATAGGATGGACTCATCCACCTGGGTAAGGTTACACCCCTGAAGCAACCACTGTGACTAGCATGGGATGGCCATGTATATGTTCTGTGCCCATTCCTAGTTTTTATTATTTCCCTCGTAGCAAAGAGCAACCCTACGAATAAAAGCAGTGGGAAATGGATACTAGGCAGACAGACATAGCAGATGTCTACTAGGGAGGTATTATTTCCATTGTCCTCCATGTATCTGTCAGCTTATTGTACTGTGTGGGCTTGTGTGTTGCTGTGATGCTGAAAGCTATGCTACCAGTATAACAGATACCAGCAGGATTTCCCATGGTGGACAGGTTTCAGTTGAGCTTCCAGTCTAAGACAGACTAAGAAGTAGGACTTGGCAGCCCACTACCAAAACAATTAGCCATTGAAAATCTTATGAATACCAGAGAAACACTGCCAGATACAGTGCTGGAAAATGAGCCCCCCAGATTGGAAGGCACTCAAAAGATAACTGGGGAAGAGTTATCTCCTCAAAGTAGAGTCTACCTTAATTATGGAAATGGAGTAAAGCCCCAAGGACCTTCATTTGCTGAAGTGACATGACACAAAATGAGAAGGAACAACTGCAAATATCCATTCATAATTGGAATGTGGAATGTACATAGTATGGATCTAGAAAAATTAGAAATCATCAAAGGGAAATGGAGCACATAAACATTGATATTCTAGGAATCACTGAGCTAAAATGGACTGGCATGGGCCATTTTGAATCAGATAATCGTATGGTCAACTATGCTGGCAATGACAAATTAAAGAGAAATGGGGTTCCATTCATCCTCAAAAAACACATTTCAAGATCTATCCTGAAGTACAATGCTGTCAAGTGATATAATAATATCCATATACCTACAAGGAAGGCAAGTTAATATGACTATTACTCAAATTTATGCAACCACCACTGAGGCCACAAATGAAGATAGGGAAGATTTCTACCAGCTTCTGCAATCAAAAATAAATTGAACAAGCAATCAGGACTTACTGATAACTACTGGTGACTGGAATGCAAAAGTTGGAAACAAAGAAAAAGGTTCAGGAGTCAGAAAATATGGCCTTGGTGACAGAAATAATGCTGGAGACCACATGATATAATTTTGTCAGACCAATGACATTTTCATGGAAAATACATTTTTTCACCAACATAGACAGTGACTATTCACATGGACTTCCCCAGATGGAACATACAGGAACCAAGTTGACTACATTTGTGGAAAAAAACAATGGAAAAGCTCCATATCAAATATCAGAGAAAGACCAGGTGCTGATTGTGGATCAGACCATCAACTGCTCACATGCAAGTTCAAACAGAAACTGAAGAAATTAGAACAAGTGTATGAGAGCCAAGGTATGACCATGAGTATATTCCACCTGAGTTCAGAGACCACCTCAAGAACAGGTTTAATGCATTAGATACAAATAATAGGAGACCAGACAAGTTGTGACATGACATCAAAGACATCAAACATGTCTATCTATGTTTTATTGACTATGCAAAGGCATTTGATTGTGTGGATCATAATAAATTATGGATAACACTTGGAAAAATGGGAATACCAGAGCACCTAATTGTACTCATAAGGAATCTGTACATGAGCCAGGAGGCAGTTGTTCAAATAGAACAAGGAAACATTGCCTGGTTTAAAGTTGAGAAAGGTGTATGTCAGGGCTGTATCCTTTCACCATCTCTCTTCAATTTCTATGCTGAGCAAATAATCTGAGAAGCTGGACTTTATGAGGAAGAACACAGCACCAGGATTGGAGGAAGACTCATTAACAACCTGTGTTATGCAGATGACACAATTGTGCTTGCTGAAAGTGAAGAGGATTTGAAACATTTACTGAAGAAGATCAAAGAACATAGCCTTCGGTATGGATTGTGACTAAACATCAACAAAACAAAATCCTTACAAGTGGGTCAGTATTCAACATCATGACAAATGGAGAAAAGATTGAGGTTGTCCAAGATTTTGCTTTACTTGGTTCTACAATCAACACCTCTGGAAGCAGCAGTCAAGAAATCAAAAGACGCATTGCTCTGAGAAAACCTGTGGCAAAAATTCTCTTTAGAGTATTGAAAAGTAAACAGGTCACACTGAAGACAAAAATGTGCCTGACTTATGCCATAGTATTTTCAGTCACATCATATGGTTGTGAAAGCTGGACATTGAACAAGGGAGACAGGAGAAGAATTGATGCTTTTGAATTATGGTGCTGGAGATGATTATCAAATATACCATGGACTGCCAAAAGAACCAACAGATCTGACCTAGAAGAAGTACAACCAGAGTGCTCCGTGGAAGCAAGGATGGCTAGACTGTGTCTTATGTATTTTGGACATGTAGTCAGGAGAGACCAATCCCTGGAGAAAGACATCATGTTTTGGAGAGTAGCAGGTCAATGAAAAAAGGAAAATCCTCCACCAGATGGGTTGACACAATGCCTGCAACAATTGGCTTAAACATAAATAAGATCATGTGCCTGGCACAGAATCGGGGAGTGTTGCAATCTGCTGTACATAGGGTCACTATGAGTCAGACTCAGCTCGATGGTACTTAACAACAACAACAACAACATACACATGGAATTCACCAGATAGAACATACAGGAACCAAATGGACTACATTGATGGAAAGAGATAATGGAAAAGCTTCATATCAAAAGTCAGAACAAGTCCAGGTGCTGATTGTGGATCAGATCATGAGCTGCTCATATGCAGGTTCAAACTGAAACTGAAGAAAATTAGAACAAGTGTACGAGAGCCAAGGTATGATCTTGAGTATATCCTACTTGAGTTCAGAGACCACATCAAGAACAGGTTTGATGCATTAGACACTAATGATCGAAGTCTGGGTGAGTTGTGGCATGACATCCAAGACATTATTCATGAGGAAAGCAAAATGTTATTTAAAAGACAGGAAAAAAGGAAAAGACCAAATTATATTTCAAAAGAGACTCTGAAACTTGCACTCGAATATCTAGCAGCTAAAGTAAAGGGACTACATGATGAAGTTAAGGCAGTAAATGAAAGATTTCAAAGGGGAGCTTGAGAAGACAAAAGCAAATATTATATGACATGTACAAAGAGCTGGAGATAGGAAACCAAAAAGGAAGAACATGCTTTGCTTTTCTAAAGCTGAAGGAATTGGAGAAAATAATCACGTCTCGAGTGGCAATAGTGTACCATTCTACGGGGAAAATATTAAATGATGCCGAAAACATCAAAAGAAGATGGAAAGAATACACACAGTCATTATACTAATAAGAATTGATGGATGACAAACCATTTTAAGAAGTCACATGTGATTGGGAACCAATGATACCAAAGGATGAAGTGGAAGTTGCCTTGAAGGAACTGGTGAAACACAAGGCTCCAGGAATTGATGGAATACCAATAGAGATGCTTCAACAAACAGATGCAGCACTGGAGGTGCTAACTTGTTTATGCCAAGAAATTTGGAAAACACCTGCCTGTTTTAGACAGCCAACTGACTTGGAAGAGATCCATATTTGTGCCTATTCTCAAGAAAGGGGATCCAACCAAATGTGGAAGCTATCAAACAGTACCATTAATATCACATGCAAGCAAAATTTTGCTAAAGATCATTCAAAAGCAACTGCAGCAGGATAAAGACAGGGAACTGCCAGAAAATTAAGCCAAATTCAGAAGTGGTCATGGAACCAGGATCATCACTGCTGATGTCAGATGAACATTAGCCAAAAGCAGAGAATACCAGAAAAGTGTCCATCTATGTTTTTAAACTCTGTTAAGGCATTTGACTATGTGGATCATAGCATATTATGGATAACATTACAAAGAATGGGATAACCAGAGCATTTAAATGTACTCATGGGAAATCTGTACATGGCCTAAGAGGCATTCTTTCAAACAGAAAAAGGACACACTGCCTGTTTTAAAGTCAAGAAAGGTGTCCATCAGGGCTGTACCATTTCACTGTACCTCTTCAATCTCTATGCTGAGCAAATAATCCAAGCTGGACTTTATGAAGAAAAATACATCATCAGGTTTGGAGGAAAACCATTAACAACCTGCATTATATAGATGATACAACTCTTCTTGCTGAAAGCAAAGAGAATTTGAAACATTTACTGATGAAGATCAAAGAACACAGCCTTCAGTATGGATTGTGCCTCACCATTAGCAAAACAGAAGTCTTTACAACTAGGTCAGTATGTAACTTCATGACAAGTGGAGAAAAGATTGAGGTTGTCCAAGATTTTGCTTCACATGGCTCTACAATCAACATTCATGGAAGCAGCAGTCAAGAAAAAATCAAAAGACTCATTGCACTGGGAAAAGCTGTTGCAAAAGACCACCTAAAGTATTGAAAAGTAAAGATGTCACATTGAAAATGAAGGTGACACTGACTCATGCCATGGTATTTTCTGTCACATCATATGGTTGTGAAAGCTAAACACTGAATAAGAGAGATAGCAGAAGAATTGATGGTTTGAATTTGTTACTGGAGACAAATATTGAGTACACCATTAATTACAAAAAGAACCAACAGATCCATTCTAGAAGAAGCGCAACCACAGTGCTCCTTGAAAGCTAGGATGTCTAGACCACATCTGATGTATTTTGGACATGTTGTTAGGAGGGACCAGTCCCTGGGGAAGAACATCATGTTTGGGAGAGTGGAGGGTCAATGAAAAATGGAAGACCCTCAAATAGATGGATTGACACAGTGACTGCAACAATGGGCTTAAAAATGAAAAAGATTGTGTGCCTGGCACAGAATCTGGGACTGTTTCCGTCTGTTGTATACAGGGTCGCTATGAGTCAGATCTGATTTAATGATACTTAACAGCAACATTCCCATTGTACTCTTGGCAATAAATATTGAGAAAATTTGATGAGAAATGGTTAGAAATGCTAAAGCTGGGAAAATGAAGGGGAGGTCTGAGAGCTACATTAATGTTTGTTAAGATTCTTCTTGGAGAATAGGGGACTGATTTGGTTTTCTATTTTCAGAGGATGGGAATAAGAGTATTGGGAAGAAGTTTCTGGGAGGATGATTTTAGTTCAATGCATGGAAAAATCTTTACAATGATTTAAATAATCTAAGAGTGGGTTGCAGCCATACCACTGTGGCCTCCAATTCTATCAGCTCTTGGAAGCTAAGCAGGATCGGGCCTGGTTAGTACTTGGATGGGAGACTGCCTGGGAACACAATGTGTTATAGGCTTGGGAGAAGGACGTGGCAGCCTACTCCCAAAAATCAATCAGCCATTGAATGCTATGAATAGCAGAGAAGCACTAACAATTCTGTTTCACATGTTGTACATAGGGACTCTATGAGTTGGACACCAATTCGACAGCACCTAACAACAACAACAGTGGCCCAAGCACTGAGCAAGCTTTTCCCATGGGAGGGACTAAATGGGAAATCTTGTTGAAGAATCTCTCACAGTGTGGGCAGCAGAATTAGATGACCACCAAGACAGCCATCTGATATATAAGGTCCTCTAACTCTTTGATCTTTAAATGATATGGCAAGCATTCAATGTATGATATAGATAACTGTGTCAGGATCTGGCTACTTCAAACCACCAATGTCCAAGGAAATCTGAACCCAGTGACAAAAGTTGCTCATAAGTGATATGTGTCAGCATTGAATGAATGCAAGCAACCTTCATCCAGGGATTTCATGGTGCCAGAAAGGCTCAGTGTCTGGGGGATTGTTTATTTTTTTTCTTGATTTAAGTGTATGCATGACAGAGTCTTAGAAGGGTATCTTATGGCCTAACTTGCAGATTTGCATTTACAAACTCTTAAATCATACTATGACCAGAAGTTGGTCTCCTCTTAGAGGGGAGGTCAGGGTTTTGTTCTGTAATGAGCTGGCTTGGAAAAATCAATAATGACTGTTTCTCTAACTCACAGCCTTAGAATGATGATAATGATGACAACAATGTTAATGACTGTAATTTCAATTTATTGAGAGCTGACTCCCATTAAGAGCTAACATTTATTGCTATTACTAAAAACTAGCTGTTAGCATGTACCAGAAACAGTTCTAAATATTTTATATGTATTACCTCATTTAATACCTATAATACCCCCAGCAGGCCGGGACCATGACTATTTCCTTACTGCAGATGAGAAGATGGGGGAACAGAGTTTAATAACTTGCCCAAGGTCATATAGTTGCTAAGTTATAATACCAGGATGTGCACTGAATGTGTTCATATGTATTATCTTCTACAACCCTCCAGAGAAGGTACAAATAGTTCCAGTTCATAAATGATGAAAATAGATATTCAGAATTTACTTGCCCAAGATCACATCCCCCAGCTAGTCAGTAGTGAATCATAATTTGAGTCAATATGCCTCTAAAACTTGTGTTTTACTGACTCCACATCCCCAAATCCAAGATGCCCTGTACACTGCTCTCTGGATCGGTCCCAGATTCTAGTCTGAATGACTCTTTTCTGTGGAGCAGATTCTACCACACTATGCCCTGCCAGAGTGGGGCATAGCTGGTGGCATCAAGTGCCCACTGAGCCCCTCTTGGGTTCTAGAGAATGGCAAGGGAATTCTCAGCTCCTCACCTGCTCTGTCACTATATTGAAGTTCCTGGAGGGACTCCACAGTTGTGTGATTCTGGGTCTGTGGATTTTTAGGGACTGTCCAAAAGAAACATTTCTTTATTTTTCTCTTGCCAGAGACTATTAGGGAGAGCGGAGGGCCATTGCCCAGGTGACAGGTCCCATTTTGCGCAGCATGTGTTTATGGGGACATTGGTAAGGATTTAGAGAAGGGAGTGAAATGTCTGTGAAGATGACTTTCCTTGTTAGAATGTCTTATGCCTTGTCATAAATCTGGTGCATTTTTCAATTCCATTCAGAAGGAACGGAAGCATCCCAGGGCCTCCATATCTTCAGAGTTAATCTTTTGGTGGCTCTGAGTTGTTCAGCCATGATCAAGAATTCAAGACACAAAGTAATCTCTCTAAATTCTCACGAATAATGTCTATTGCATCAGAGGACACATATTTACATATACTTCTCCTGAAGTATGCTCTCAGGATCCCCATTTGTCTCTCTTTATATTTGCTCCTCTGTATTGTAATCTACTTTTCATAAATCTTATTGTGCCGATTATAATGACTTTTCCTTGGGAATACCCTGAAATAGCTCTAAAATGTGTATCATGACAGGGGTTCCAGATGTGAGGGTCATCCTGAAATGGTACCAAGGGACACAGGTTCTAAAATAGCAAAGACATAACTGGGGAGGTGACATGCAGGGGGCCTGGGGCAAGAACAGAATAGAAATAATGAGCAAATGAGCTGTGTTATCAGTTCCCAAGGATGACTAAGACCCTAAACAAATTGCCCCAAACACGTGACATCTCCTGAACCCTGTATTGGTATTTGTTTCCATGCTATACTGTCCATCAAGAGAGGAAAAAAAAGAAAAGAAAATATATAACTCCCTTCTCTGTTTGTCATAGTTCCTCCATTGTGCCATCGGATGGTGCCCTGTCTATCCAGGTTCTATTGTTCTCCTGGATAACAATTTTCTCAAAATGAAACTCCATTCAGAACTTCCAAATGGTGGGATAAACCAATGCACAAGAATTTAGAGACTCAAAGCCAAAATAACCCTGTCCCTCCAGCATTTCCGTATGAAGTTCAACTTCCTCTGTGGTGTTTTCAACTTCATCAGTCTTGTCTGTTGCTTTCACAGAGAGGCTGTCCAGGTCTCCAAGGCATCACCCATGATATTACTTCTGAGGCCAGCCAAGAACTTCAGAGTGCACAGAGCATTTAATATTCCATCCAGTGTGTCTACAAAGAGGGTTCCTCATAGCCAGGAAGGAAGAGAGACCCCAACAACCTGGCTGGTAGTCATTTATCTATAATTGGTAATCAAGCTGAGAGCCTCATAGATCCAGTGGTGTTATAGGGGAGTTCCCCAAATCATGGAGAGAAAAACAATACTTTATTAATTTAACCTCCCCTTCAATGACTTGGCTCTTTGGTCAGTATACTTTCACACTGAGTTTTTCCAATACTTAACTCAAAAGACCTACCACATTCTTTTTGTTTACAGGAGATGTGGAGTTGATATTACAGGTGAAACAGCGTAGAATAGATCTGCTAATTCGCATTACTCCCTGACATATAAGCAGTTTGAGTAACACTAACCTGAAATGTTTTGTAAAACTTCTTGCCTGCATACATCCATTCATGTGGAGACACTACCACTATGCATAAGTGGCCCCACTTCCTCCATCAGCTCTCCTGAGTTGAGTCTCTTGTCTTGCGTAGGATGAGGTTTAGGTGCAGAATGGGATGAGAACGGAGGAGCAAAGAGAAATAAGTGGTTCAAGCCTGTCTGCATACGCAGGACCCCACACCCCACCAAAATGCTTTAGGATTGGCCAAAATGATTTAAAGGGTCAGTGAGGGATTACAGAGTAACAATGGATGGGTTGAGTATAAAAGGGGAAACAAAGTATCAAAATGTACTCATACGTGTTGGCTTCTCAGTAAATCCAAACATACTTGACTGGTGTTGACTGTTTACCCTGCTGAAATGGCACCGGGGTGATACTTCCGCATTGTTATCAGATGCCTTCGAGTCCGTGTGTCTGGCTCATGGTGACCCTACCTACAACAGACAAAACACTACTGTCGTACTTCCCTGCTATTCATAGGCCTTTCAATGGCTGACTGTTTTTTGGGAGTGGGTTGCCGGGTCCTTCTCCCAAACCTACAGCACCTGGTGTTCCCAGACAGTCTCCCATCCAAGTACTGACCAGGCCCTACCCTACTTAGCTTCTGAGATCTGACGGGATCAGACACCGCAGTGGTACCACTGCAGGCAACAAATTTCCTAGGGAGTTTAAATGACACAGGGTCCTGAGTTCGCCAGATAATTTTGACTCTGTAGGTCAGGGAGAAGCCCAGCCACCTGCATTTTATATAATACCCTATGTAACTCCGAGGCAGATGGACAGTGAGATATTCATTAAAATATTGTTTTTAGGTATCATTTGCAGTTTGTCTTAGCCATGAGTGGTTTAGGGTAGAAAAAAGAATTTAATATTATTTTTGTGCATGCAACTTGTTAATAAAGTTTCCTATTTAATAAGTGACAAACTTATGGCACTATTTTTTTATTTGCAATCACTACAAATATCATTGAACATTGAACAAGGGAGATAGAAAAAGAGTTGATGCTTTTGAATTATGGTGCTAGAGACAAATATTGAATATACCATGGGCTGCCAAAAGAACCAACAGATCTGTCTTGACGAGGTGGAACCAGAGTGCTCCTTGGAAGCAAGGATGGCAAGATTGTGTCTTACATATTTCAGACAAGTAGTCAGGAGGGACCAAAGACATCATGTTTGGGAGAGTGGCAGGTCAGCGAAAAAAGAGGAAAACCCTCCACCAGATGGACTGACACAGTGTCTGCAACAATGGGCTTAAACATAAATAAGATCCTGTGCCTGGCACAGAATAGGGAAGTGTTTCGATCTGCTGTACACAGGGTCACTATGAGTCGCGCTGGACTAGATGGCACCTAACAACAACAACACAAATATCACCACATGAATCCGTTGTAAAGACCACAGAAAATAAGTACTTTACATAAGTTAACTGATAGGAAAATAGGTGCAAGGAAGAGTGTGCTGTAAGAGGAATTCAAGAAGCCAAAATGGGATGGGAGTGAGGAATGTTTAGTTGCAGGTGAGCTCAGTGACCATCAAGGAATGCCACCATACAGGGAGGGGTGCTGGGGACGCCTGTGGTGGGTGGGGTGGGGAATCAGTAACTACTTAGGAGCAAATAGGCTCTGGTTTATTCTGAAGCAAAGCAGAAGTCTCAACTCAAGAAGAAGGGGAGAGAGGGGGCTTCAACCTGTAGTTCACCTACTGCTACACCTGTCACAACAGTGGGTGTCCTCATCACAAGCAAAGCATAGCCAAACATCTATTTACAGAAAGATTTTGCATAGATGGTGAAATTGAAGCTTCAACTCATGCTGTGAAAGGAATGCCATTTTCCTATTATGTCAAAGAATCTCAGTTGTAACCAGAACTTTCCATCCAAACTCAGGTATCCTGACTGTAGCTTTCATATTTGGAATTAGTTATATTGTATTGCTAGGGAGTAGCTGTCTATTCATTATCTGGGTTGATTTTAAGACTTGAGATGCTCCACAAAAAGTTATTCCTAAGGGATTGGCAAGAATATCATGAAAGTTTGCTTCACAACAGAAATTGCTAATAATTTTGTGAATTAACAGAGACATTTGGATGATGTTAAAAAGTATTTACCTAAGCATGTTTTAAAACGTTATTTCCTGGAATCCGTGTGTTTAAATAACTTCACCATGGTAAACACATAAATGTAATTTTACTAAAGAGTTTATTTTGGCCAGAAGCCGTCCGATTGGTTTATGAGTAAAGGATGCTGTAGTCTCTGGGGAGAAGGCATTTAAGTATGACATTTGAAAAAGCTTTTTAAACATTAATTCGAAGTCTTTAAAATATTTAGAGAGAAAAATTGCAGGGTTGTACCCCTAGAGTACTTGCATAAATTATCTAGGTTCAAAATAATTATTACGTAATCCTTGTAAGTCATCCAGCTCTGAAATAAAATAATTAGTATGAAATAAATGCAGGGAATTGGATAAATATAAAATCCCCTTTGGAGCAAATGAATTTATTTTGAACACATTTTTAGTTGCACCACTAAATGTAATAACGGTACTTTTTCAAAATTATGAGGTTCTGCTTTTCCTTCTTTATGGAATACACTGTCAAATAAGACAATAAAAATTACTGATCCCACCCAAATGTTTTCTTCTTTAAAAAAAAAATGTGCCTGTACCTTTTCTACCAATCATTGGTCATTGAAAATAGTGTAGCAATGTAGAAACAGTCCAAGATTACTATAATAATTGAGTGAAAATAAAATGATGGGCTTGAAAGCACTTGGCACATAGCGAAGGCTCAATAATCAAGCAATTCAAAATGGATAAAAGATCTCAACATAAAACCAGAAACTTTAAAACTCATAGAAGGCAAGATAGGCAATACACTCCATCATATAGGCATTGGAAAAGATTTCCTTAATAGGACCCCAATTGCTCAAGAAATTGCAACAAGAATAGATAAATGGGACCACATCAAATTAAGAAGCTTCTGCACAGCAAAAGAAACAA